>JAFBJR010000180.1:5872933-5934119 GCA_016785285.1 Brachirus orientalis | reverse complement strand
GCTCAGCAATGCTTTTAATGCCTTTTTAAATGAAATCTCTGTAGTTCCCTCTTAATTTAATTTATGGAGAGAACAGAGAGAAACTATCTCAAATTACAATTCAGTTTTCCCTCTCCGTCTTTATCTCTGGTCGGTTCAATCTGTTTCAGTGGTGCGTTCCCCTTCACCGCTCTCATCTCCCTGAGAGCCACTTGTGTTTCATCGCCTGAGAAAGAGAAGAACTAGACCCTTGACCCAGGACACGCACTGCTGGGTTCCTCTGGGCTGGGCCTGCTTCTCCCTGTGCTCCAGCTATAGACAACAAGAGGAGACCGAGTTCACAGCACCCTGGAGTGACCAGAGGAGAGGATGTATGGAGTTGAAATAACATCCAGGGCAACCCAAGAATAGGAGAAATGTGATATCTCATCAACGTTCCCCACAGAGCAACCACCAAAAAAAGTGTGGATATCAATTTGTGTGAGTGCACTTTCCCATACTCAGCCACACTACAGAAACATAGAAGAATTAATAAACAAAAAATCCTTCTATTCATTTTCTTTTAACTCATACTACCCCAGAATGACTTCATGTGTGAACATACATATAGAAGTCGCTTGAGTGTTTTAAAAGTCAGCTGCTGTCTGATCTTTTTCATCAACGATTCCAACTCTGAAAAGCACCTTGAATACATTAGGGTAAAAAGAAGGCGTCTCACAAGACCACACAGCGCAGTTTTATCAAGTGTCAAAGGTCAAATGTCAAAGGCTTTAACAACAATATCCAAGCATATAAGCATATAAGCAGCGCTTTCAACTCATCGCATCTGGCATGAGCCACAAACCACGACCTTGCTTTCCTCTAAATCTTTATCCCTGTTAATGCTCACATACATGTGCGGTAGCTGAATCCATGGGAACACAATTCCATGGAAAAGTCTGGGAATGTTCACTTTATTTAACATAACCTTTTTCATAAACGCACATTATAATGTTAAGTTTGCTACATCTTTAAGTCACACAAATTCTAAGAACAACTAGTCCTTTTGTTTTAAAAAATATATATTTATTTCTAGTTTTGACATTACAAAGTACTCTGAATGAAGCACACACACTTAGTTTACCCTGCTTGTCATTTGACTGTTGTGTTAATTCATTTTTCTCTGTTTGAGTTACCGTGTATGAAGTCCAGTCCTCCTTCCTGGTTTGGCCCAAAAATGTAGCTGAGGGCGGAGTCTGGCTAAATGCAGAAGACCTAACCAACAGCTGACAAGCAAAGGGGGGAATTTATTGTGTGTGGTATTGAGTGTATTTTTTGTGTGTTTAGTTTCCCCTCTTGTTTTAAAATGGTCTGATCAGCCAGCATATATTTTCCCCCTTAGTGCCATGCTTGCTTAAGTAGTGTTTTTTGAGTAGAGTTTGTTAAGTTGTCCTCTTTTAAATTGTGCATTTATTCGTACTTTTGACACTTTTTGGAAAATATAAATATTGTTTTTTCATTGTTCCTTCTTCCAAAGACTGCTGGCGATAGAAGGCAATACCGTATACAAACCACATATTGGAGGAAATTAATTAAGTTTTGAATGTTGTTTCTTGTCGCTGCTTCTCTTAGTCTTCTGACTTCCTTTCTCTCAATCCCTCTCTTTCTCATTCTTTCTCTCTTTGTCTCATAAAATCTACCTTGTGTCTCAGCGTAGAAAATCCAGGGATTACCGGAAGGGCAAACCCAAGTGGCTGCCCCCAGCTTCCACAGAAAGCCTTGCTTTCTTCCATCTCTTTCTCCTATCCATCCTGTCATATCACCCCCCTGTGGCAAGGGATGAGGGTCTAATCATGGGAGATATCCCACTCTTTGCTTGCTCTTGTAAAAATGTTCTAGTCCTCCACCTCCCCCTTATATTTTTTTCTTATCCATCTTTCCCCTGACAAAAGTTCACACATCAACTTCTGTTCTCCTTTATCCAAGCTCTTTTCTCCAGTTAGTCTTTTTTTATGCGAATAAAACCAGACTTATCGGCACCCAAAAACTCCGCCAGTCCCCAGCGCCTCCTTTCTCTCTAAGAATCTCTAGCATATTGAGGGGGATGGCGGCATCACCCCACCTCTACCTACACTTGTCCACAAATAAACCCTGTTGTTTGACTTGGCAAGCAGTGTTGCTGCGCCAGTCATCCTAAGCTTTCCTGCCTCCCAAGAAAACAGAAAATGTAATAAAGTATCACTTCTGAAAGAAAACGCACACAGCTGTCCACAAGCGGAGGCTGTGGGGTGTTAAAGGGTTGTGGAAAATTATAGAGGGGAATTTGTGCTAATTTTTATTTTTGTTTCGGTATCAAAGAACTGTCGAGCGGGAATAAGCATGAACAAATATACGAGCAGTGCCAACATTTCTCCCTGACATAAATGAATGGTAGTACAGAGCACATTTTACACAGTTTCGGCTGAATTGTGGACTGAAAACTGGTTCACATACAGACAGATCTATTTCAAGAGACATGTATTGTGGACACTGATGAGATCAAACAGCAAACAGAAAATTCAGCATATTTTCTGACTTGCATTGATTCATTTTTTGCACCACTTTGGTACTAGACTTTATGAAAGAGTCAACCAGTCCAAGAAATTTTGTTTTTTAATGTGTTCACAATGCAATGTATATTTAAAGAAAAGCATGTGTACATGTATGAGGTGGTGGGGAAATGACTTATTGGTAGTATTGCATCTAGTGAAACCTAAACAGGCCTTCAAAAGATTTCTAAGTTCACTTTTAATAAAAAAAAAAAAAGAATTATGAATGCAGATGGTGTTGGGTGAATTTTCTTGGCCTCACCAGTCAAATATCATTTTCAAAATTTTTAATTCCATGATCTTCTTTATTCCAATAAAGTGTTGTATTTTCTTACAGGATCACTGACTTAAAGAAACTTAAATGATCTCACCAGGCACCACATCTGTCAGATTTTATTCTCTTGTTTTAAGGACAATAGGATAAATGCCTTGCTAACATCTAGCCTAGATCAGGTCACTTATCTTCCCTGAAAGCTCGTAGCACACCAGTAACATCATGGCCTTCACTAATCCTAACAGGTTTCACAGACTGCTTATTTTCCAAAGGAAAAAATTCTCATTGAATTCCATTGGATTTATCCAGCTCCCATTATGATGTGTGATGCTATCCAAACCAGATGAGCTGGGTCTTCTCAACAGCATGAGAAAGCAGCGGTCAAAAACAGCCGTATATGCTTAAATATGCCTCTTCTGCCCCCAACCAGGACCCAGCCACTCTCTCTTATCTCCCTCAGTCTGCGTTGGTTGGAATGATGGGTTTAGACAGATTAATTCCCAAAGAATGGTTTGTCCTGTGTAGAGTCCACATCTGAGATCCGTCTGAAACATGAGACCAGTACGAGATCTAACGCATGAACATAAATTGTGTAAAGAACAAAAAAAAAATGAATCCAGATTGAGAAATAGCTTGAGTCCAAGCAGTAAGGAACTGTGACTGAATCTTCACTTTTAAAGAGACAGATCCTTGCAAAGGTTTCTGTGCATGCACGTCAGTCAGGCACTCAGCCTTCAATCATCACACATCATTTTGATTATATTCAAATGACGTCATGTTGAGTCAAACTGATTTTCCTTTAAATAAATCACTGTTTCATTTAAGGATCGTGTGTGCACCTCAGCTAGAATCCAAGATTGATTGGTTCTTGTTTGCACTATTCGAGAGGCAGATTGGATTTCTCCTACAGAGTAGCAGACGCTTTAGTAGTATAGAGTCTAATTCAGCAGAGCATAGCCATATAAACCATACATTCATACGAAAGTGATACAAGGAGAGGCTTTTATGTATGAGTTAAAGTCTGCATGTTGTGTCATCAGAGGGTTAGAATGTAAATGGACAAGGAGAAGAGAAAAAAGAGGTGAAAAAGATGATAAATAATGAAGAAAAAAAAAGAGGAAAGAGACAAAGCTGCAGGATACACAGCAGGAGGCATAATGTAAGAGTCAAAAATTCAGCTGGCCAGATGTTTACAGTTAACCATGAGAGATAGAACGAAGAGAAAAGGGAGCAGATCCATTATGCACCTCTCCTCCTCCTCTCACGGGTCTGGAGCCCAGCTGTCCAGTTTTGTCCGTCACATCTCTCCTCATCAACCTCCCAAAGCCTCTTCATCCTCAAGCCTGTCCCTGTCCCTCCAAGAAGACATCATGTCTCTTCATCAGTCATCCATTCTCAAACCTTTAGCAGCCTCTCTTCCATTTCCCCACCGTTGTTATGTGTTCTCATAAACAAAGTTCTAGTTAAACACAGTTTAGATCAGAAACAACCCATTTCTCTTGTTCTTGTTCTTTGTTTTATTGAATTGGATAGTGGCACTTGGTTCTTTCTGTATGAGCACACTGTTGTAATTAAACAATCATACACGCGTGCATGCGTGTGGATACTACGTGTTTGGGTTTCCATATGTGCCTGTCTTCACAACCAAGTTTTTAAAATTGCAGTTCTCTAACTGCCTAATTGTCCAGGGCAGCAGAAAGATGACACCAAACCTCACCTCACCTCCTCTCCTCTCCTCTCCTCTCCTCTCCTCTCCTCTCCTCTCCTCAGTCACAGCAGTGTTGCTGAAGTGCCTCGATGCTGAAGCTAACATGGGGTAATCCCACACGAGTACAACATTTCACGGCAAATCAGCAGGAGAAATGTTCAATTTCATGCAAGCATATTCAGCCAGTAGAAAAACAGAGACAGAGCAAGACTGTAAAGCAGTGGCGTGTGCAGGTATTTGGAAGGACAGGGGTCAAAATTAAAAGTGCACCGACTGCACACTGGTGGGGCAGGCACCACTAATACACTTAAGGCAGGCATATCCAAAGGGGTGCCCTGGGGCCAAAGGCAGCCCGGCCATGCAGAATTACCTTTTTTTTATTGGAAGAACACCCATAAAAAAACAAAGTTGCAAGGGCATCTTATAGGGCACTGCATCACCTTTCTTCACTCCTTTAGAAACAATCATTTTATTCATTTTGCTTTAGAGGCCACGTATAAATGGCAGCCAGTGTGGCACTTCCTCGTGTTTTTTACCACTCTACAGGGTACATGCATCTTGTGACTCATCAGTTACGTGATGAGGAAAGGATTGTGGAATTGAACAATAAAAATGGAATCAACCCAAGGGATTGCACAGAATCTTACAGAATTTTATATAATTTGTCAGAAATTTGTGTTTTGCCAAGGAGGAGGTATGTTTATGCGCGACCAGTGCAGCTTCTATTCACAACAATGTCTAAGCAGACATCTGAGACAAACACACTGTCTAAAAAGAAAATTCAGAACGGAATTAGATGATATGCTGTTGTGTAAATTCTGCCAGCACGCACACACTCATTCTACTGGAATGGACCCGTAAAATTACATGCAATGACCACTTAACTTCTAAAGCTCATAAGAGGAGCAGGGAAAAACAGCATGATAATGGGAGTGCACCTCTACAAAGCATATCTACAGCTACAAGCATGCCGGCAGTTTCAAGACAAGACTTAGTCCAGGTCTTTGTGGCTGTGTGCTGAAATTGGACATTTTTCTAGAAAAGCTAAACAAGCTACAGCCATGCAGGAGCAGTGCAGCCTGAACATGAGCTCTGACAAACGGATTTTATAGGGCTCTGTATTTATTTCTATTTCTTTATATGTTAAATACATAGACTGTCTATAGAGATGGAAATGAGATCTGACCGGCACCTTTAGTGTACAGTGGAATTCACCAACATCTCCCATAACCAGGCACCAACTGGATGAGACTAGCTCTCAGTCAAACTGGTGTCCACTCATACTGTATGTAATGTACTTTGATGTCGACTTTCCTTTAAATAAGAACATAACTTGACAAAACAGACTTTTGTCATTTACTGCAGACTACCTGAAACTATCAATTGAGACCATTAACTTTCATTCAAATTGAGTTCTTTCTGCAACAAGCAGGGTCACCTACATCATGTGCATTTCTTAAAAACTGGAAGACTACATTCATTTTTATATGCAGTCTGTAGTTAAATACGGAAAATGTAAAGCTGAGCCGTGTAAATGACAATTTATGGTTACGCCGTATGTAATGTAAGCTACTACATCTGCTGTTGAGTAGAAAGTAAACTGATCACCTTTCAGGAAATTTGAAATGACTCATTTTTTTCATGTCCAGTACTTTCTGTCACACACAGAAACATTCACATACTGCTCATGTACACCATAGGAGACATCCTTTCAGTGCTGCTCTGGCCTGATGCCAAAAATCATGAAAAACTCTCAAACATCTGTAATTTTTCTCCGCCTTTCTGTATTAATGAAAAGCAGATGAAAAACAGGCCAACAGTCACTGTACACGGTTCTATTTGCTGCACTAGACATTACTGGACCAATTGGGAATACAGCTGAACACTTCTTAATCCACTTCCACGTCATGTGGACTGTCACACACTCCCGCAAAACTGAGGAAAGGTAATAGGAAAACACTCCCACGCAGGCCTTTAAATGTCAGCCAACAACCTTCACAAAGAAGTGGAAACTCAGCTGGTGATGGAGACCAAAGTGAAGACAAAGAAACAAAATGACATCTGAGGGAAATAGGTGGTCAAAAGTGAAGTGCAGGTAAAGAAAACTGAAAATTTGGTATAAAGAAGTGGAATGATAAGGATTCCTCGTCTAACTTTCTAAATCTGCTGATTCAACATTTACATTGTTTATCCATTCATTGATTAAACCTTTTCTCTCACTTTTCTTGTGAAAAACTGAATGCAATCCTCTGAATGTTTTCCAGGAGCCACTTCCCTTATTTATTATAGGATCACATCTCCTCCCTCTGAAGCGTTTCACTTCAGCTTCCAGTCCACTTAAAACAACCACAAACCCTTGATTTCTGACAAGGCGAGAAACATGAAATTGAACTCTCCACTTTATTACCTGGCTGTTACTCGTGGAATACGCCATATTTCAGGTTGTTAAAAAGTTCTGCAACCTGTAAATCTTGTAAATCTCTAAAACGATGGCTCTCCTCAAAGGGACGTCAAACAGTGGTTTGTTTGTGACAGCAATGTGGCCCTTTATTGTCATTTAAAGGAGTAGAGGAATTATTCAAAACTATGAGAGTTTCACTGCTAACATTCATAACATATTATCTTTTTTGTAATGGCCTGTTTTGGTTTACATGAGTGTACTTTACACTTTAACCTTTAACTTTAATTCATTTGATTATTAAAATTTTGAAAATGGGATTCATGAATTTAGGGCATTGTCTTGGAGGCTTGTCTTGGAGGCATAGGCCACAACTTAGAAGTTGTGGCCTATGTATTAATTAAATAATGGGTATTTTGTTATGCTGACAGCAAACCAACCATAAAAAATAAACTGTTAAAGAATGAATCATGTTTATGAGCAACTCATAAATGAGCCTGTCTACAACATCAGGCCATTTATCAGTGTTAGAGAAAAGAGAGTTGGGAAAAAAAAACATGTATTTGCGTTAGTACAGAAGTGTGTTTGCTTACAGTATGTTTGTCTGTGAGAGACAGAGAAAATAGAGACAGAGGGAAACAATATCTGTGTGACAATGTGCAGAAGCGGGAGAACAGACCAAGTGGGAACATAGAGACAGAGCAAAACAGAAAAACAAACATAAGAAATTTAATGGATGCACTAAGTGGGAGGTATCCTGAAAGTGAGACCGAGCCGAGTGATAGGACATGGGAAATAACTCATCTATGCTGCCAGTGGTTTGGAGGTGGAAGGCAGAGTCTTGACGACATGTGGTGGACAGGTTACAGTAATGCTGGCCGTAGATTAGTAGATCTTCCTCTTGCTGGCCTTGACTAGGAGCAATGCTGGCTGTCACATCAGAGACGAGACATTTAACTGCTCTCATAAGACTCTCATTATTTCATAAATCTGCAGTTTAGGCACTTAGCCTTGTTGATTTGAGCCGAGGCCAAGGCATTGAGAATGTTTTCACAATCTCCTGAATTTATTGACAACCTTGATTAATTTTTGTGTCTCCATGCATGTGTGTGTGTGAGAAACATTACAAAACAGAGGAAGTGACTGATTGACTAAGCTCGCTCTTCTCTCTGCTTTTGTTTGTTTGGCGTGTGTGAATTAATATGTGCATGTTATGTACCAAATTCATTTTCATTACGTCTGGTGTGCACATTTATTTATCCCTTTGTAAATAGTTCTACTTCCATTTTTATTTTCCTCGGTCACATTCTTGGCTGTTCTTTTACCTCTGTATCGTCAATCTGTATTTCTGTTTGTTGCTATCCTCAAACCAGAATTCTTAATTTAACAGTCAACACAGTCTATGTACAAATACAGCAGTGCTGAAACAAAGATGGGCATTATACAAAAAAGTAGTTTTGATGTGTTTATCTGTTTTTGATTGTGGCCAAAGCAAATACACTTTCCCTCAAATTTTGTTTTGATTTACAAAAGTATGCTTTCATCAGCACATGCAGCAGACCCGGTTCTTTCTTGCTTACTTGCATTTCTTTGAGGTGCAGACATTCACATGCACTTCCATATGCATCCAGAGTCAAAGCAGGGAAAGTGCCTGGCATGAAGAAATCCAATATGATTAAGACTATGATTGCTGCCTCTAATAGTTTTAGCACCCATACACTTTATTAAGGAAAACATTGGGTTTGGACCACAGCTTAGCACAGGCTTCTGACAGAGGCGATCATTCTGTGGGAAAGAACCACATTTCATTTTTTATGCGTCTGTATGTGCGATCAGTAAGTGTGAGTTGTACATATGAGCCTATATATCTGATTATGTGCGTCTGTGCTTTTTTTCTGTCTCGTGTGTGCGTTGGTGCTCTCGTTTGAGCAGCCCACAGCGGCTCGAGGGCAGACTGTGTCAGCCATGCTGAGGGTTTGCGGTCGCCCTGACCATCAGATCACAGGACTGTGGCTTTAAATGGGCCACAAATCATTAAGAAGGCCACACTCCTGGAGAGGAATGCTGAAGCAGATGGGAGGAGTACTGGATAAACAAGAGTACAAGCCAGGCAGTTTGTCATTGGTGGAAGGCAAATAAGAAAAACTCAAGAAAAATAATGGGCAGCACAAATGACAATAAATGTGAGTGTGGATTTGTATCCCACTAGACTATAACATTGTGTTTTTTGGTTCATTTTGTTTTCATTCATTCATGTGATTTTGCATTACATCTTTACTTACTTACTACTATACTTAGTTTTAGAGGAAACAGCTGCTCAAAACTATAAGCAAGCAAATGTCAGTCTACAAGATCACTACAAAACCGTTTGCCAAGAAGTGACCTGTGGAAAGAATCGGTATGGAGAAATCAATTAGACATGATTTGTAGATGTACAATTTGGAATTTGTGTGGCTGTATAAAAAGCTTTGGTCCCCAGAACACAAGTAATACTTGGACTGCAATCACACCCTGAAATGCACACACTACTTCTTTTTGACCCCGGCCTAACCTTGGTGTTATCTCTCTCTAAAGCCACTGACACACAAACAAACACAAATACTTTCTCAAAGTCCCAAACAGACATGTGCAAAAACACAAACATGCGCATTCCTTGGATTATAGGTCAAGTCTCACCGCAGAGGAAACAGCTCCTATCAAAGCTGCTTTGAGATTAAGGACTGTTTATTTAGTTTTTATTGTGAGACGTGATTTGTTCTCTCTGTACCATATAGCAGACTAGTGTTTGGCCAAACTTCTCATCTGAACCTTATTTTTGTGCACTAACATGAATAGAAGAACAGCTTCTCTATACCCCTTGTCTATTTTTATCCATACTGGTAGCACCTTTCAACAAATGGGAGCTTTTCTCCTTGTTCAAATCCTGCTTCCATTTCACCACATTCCCTGCCGGGCCAAAGCCTATCTTAATTAACACTGGTATTTTACTAGATTACTATTGGTTTAGCACCAGGCTGAGGCTCCACTGTGTTTCTTTAAAAAAGATTGTCACGTGTCTCACACACAAACACACACACAATGTTGTGGACTCAAGGGTCACTGAAAACAATATCTGTCAAAGTCAACAGAGTAGAAATAGAGTCACTTCAAGCAGCGCCACGGTCTGTGTGTGATTTGTTTATGTGTTCTCCTGCATGCATGAGAGTATGTCGATGACCCAGTCATCAAAGTGTGGTTAAGGGTGAGAAGCCATGGTTTTAATGGTACCACATACGCGTGCACGCACACACACACATACACAAACCCACATAGACAGAATAATGGTAGTACTCTATCACTCTCTGAAATAAATACCTTGTTCACCACAGCCATTGTTATAGGAAGTAAGACACAATTCAATAAACACTGGTTCATGCACAAAGGTGAAATTAAAGATGCACAGAAATATCCCACAGACAAACACTGATGTTTGCAGTAACAAATTTGAATTTAATTGTTTACCCCCACCAAAACAAAAGTCTCCCCCTCTCTGGGTTTCTCTTTCCATTTTACCTCATCTCACCATCTCCCTCACTCCGTCACTGACCCCCTGCTCATTCTGTGTGAATCTACAACCCCACCTGGTTCATTTCAGGCGAGACTGGCAGTGGCCATGGCAACACTCCAAGAAGGTGGGTGAGTCAACAGAGCACCACAGGGGCCCTTCTCTCAAACACCATCTCTCAGGGGGTGGAGCTTTTACTGCCAGGGTCTTTGACTGACTGATTGACGGACTGGTGAGGAGGAAAGAAGAATATGAAGAAGGGCATGTGAGTGAAGTGGATAGTAATAATGTAAAGCATGACTTTGAACAATCTTTTATAACAGTCAAGAAATAAATGTGATTCATATCTCATCTCTTCCTCTGTTGGATCAAATGTGATCTGTTTTAATGATCAGTTATTTTATTGCTTGTATTAAGCACCATCACAGTCACATGACGATGGAAAACAACAATCCAGAGCAATTTTTGGTATCTTTTTTTCCTCTCCCCATGTCCTCACCTGCCCTCCTCCCCATGAAATCCCTAAAACTCACAGAATGAATTAGGAAGACCAACAGTACTAAAACTTCTAAGGGAAACAGTGAAGTTAGTTGCAGATCTACAGACAGTAAATAAATTGGTTGGAACATCGACATCATTTTAGCAGCTGCAAATGATGTTTATCACAAATAGTTATGTCATAATAATGTTCAATATCATGTTTGTGGTATTTTCCTAAAAATGTATTTACTTCCATAGACCATAATCTGAAAGACACAATGATATTGTCTGAGAAAAATTCACAGTGTAGGTTATCTCGTGTGCTAAAGTGACATTGTGTTTTTTCTTCAATTGTTACTTTCCGGTTTTAATAACGTTTCAAATTTCACTATTAGGCTGTTGCAAAACACCCAACTGTTTCTATTTAATGGGATAATGGGTCAAACACACAACGTTTGTAACTATGGAATCTGTAAGTACCAAGCATAATTTGCATTCATCATTTTCATTCATACAAACATTGAGTAACTACTGAGTAACATTACCAAATAAACTTATCAGTATCAAACAGATGTAAGGGTTAGGTTTATGGTTAGGATTTCACTTCACAGACTAGGAATGTTTTATACAGTATATATGACAAATTTTGCTGGTAAATTTGAGGAACCATCCAATTCTATTTTCAGAAGATGGGATTTAGTATTTTAAGGAATAGCTGCAGTTTAATCTGTGTAATTCACCTTATTTTGTCTACTGCTTGGAAGTGCAGTGAGCATGTTGGGAGGCAGGTGAGGACAGGCTGACGGTGACAGGAAGAGCAGAGTGTAGAGGAGATGCAGTGCTTCCTTATCTGGCTCCAGTGCTGTATGGAGTCTGTTATGGTTTGTGTCAGTACGCACTCACACAGTGTGTTTCCCCCTTCTGCTGCTGAAATGGTGGATGAGGTGTGTGTATGTAAATGCATATCATTGTCTGCACTGTCAGTGTCAGGAGTCAAAGTGTCAGACAATCACACACACACACACACTGTCTCTGTCTCTTGTGCAGAGTCTAGGGATGGGTGACACAGATACATGTTTATCATTAAGGGGATTGTTTGGATTCCTTTCATCTTAAAAAGGTCTGACTGTTCCCTCGCTCCCAGTTTGACCCTCTTGGCTGCCTGTATCTCCATCTCGCTCTCTGTCATTCTCTCCCTCCGTCTCGAGCCGTCTTTTTCCCCCCTGGACAGTTTCTCTTCAACACATTTTCGTCTCCCGTGTTAAGTCTGACTCCTCAGCCTCCATCTGATTTAACACCTGTTTTATTCTTTTTCATGTCTCTCCTTCCTGACTCTCTGACCCATCTGCTTTTTATCTGAGCCCAAGAGCAAAGAAAGTTGTTGGTTATGGCCACGGTTCAGTATTTTCTAGTCATATTCTTTAAAGGTTATTATAGCTGACTGAATGATGTATTTAAATAGTGTGTTTGTGTGCAATTTAACTCTGATTTCTTAAGTGGGCGCATTCCTGCATGCATGTGTGTGAGAAAATTATTATTATTGAGTTACAGTATTACGTCTAACCAGGGATGTTTGCCTTCTCATAATAAATGCACACAGACTTTTGGCACGCTCTGACACCTACTCCCAACCCTCACAGACACACAAATACACACACACACTGTATATGTGTGCATACAGCACTTCTTAGTGCAAGGAGCTGTCAGTCCCTGTTAGGCTGGGCATTCTCGTTAGCACGCAGTTTGGATCCGCTTTCAGAAGACCTGAACTCAGGACACCCAATCCCCCCCCCCCAAGCACTTCCAGAGAGCGACATAAGCCAATACAGTGAGGAAAGCAGTGAAGAAATAAGACAGACAGGAAGCGAGAGCCAAGGATATCTCATTGTGTCGGAGAATTTGCATTTCATCATTTGCTAAATTTGCTAAAAGATGTACAGTTCACAGAGAGTGTTTCAAAACCATTTCAAAGCCTACCTTCATATAGCCTTGAATAATCGTGTCTTCATCTAAACTGTTATGAGCTCACCCTCGGGTATATAAAAGGCCAGCTCTGGGAGAAAGAAATCAAGCTTAACAAAGCACATGTGCCTCATGAATAATGTTACCTTTAGTTTCGATTACATTCCTTCTAAATCAGCCTCCAAAGAACATGTGACTGATTAAAAGGAATTTATTTGTGTTTCTTTGGAAGATAAAGTGAAATAGAGCTGCTTTTTTGATACCAGAGACAGATCAGCATGTTCTTCTGGGTGGGCAGCGCTGCCCAAGAAAAACTGAGCCCACAGCAGACATCGCTCAAAATGATTTCATCCACAATCACTGGCGCACTGAAGGCAGTAAACTGATCCAAGATAAGCAAGAGAGTGAGAAAATTGCTTTAGTGGAAGGGAGCTCCCACCATTTCAACATAGATGCCCTTAGATTTCTTCAAAACATGGCACCTTCCCAACCAAAGTGAGGGCGTAGCCCAAGTGAGGGTGAATGGAACATCTTGCTGACCTATAACAGATTTCACACTTGTGATTTTTTTATCTCATGCTGCAGATAGTTTTGATAAATAATCCATCACACACTGTGGAGTGTGGTTGGGCTGTGGGTGTCACGGGGATGTGAGATGGAGCAGCTTAAACAGCACATTCCGTGTGATCGTGTTCAACAGTTCACTGCATTTGGGCATTGAAAAGGGACAGTCAACAGAAGTGCTTCACTTGAATATAGTTTTCTGAGAGGATTTGTTTTTGTGTGTGTGTGTGTTTCCTCAATTAAATTTTAGGATACAATCCTTTGCAAAAAGTTTGAGCTGAGCTGAGTTTTTTTAAACAACTTATTAGGTTTGCTCACAAAGCTTTGGGGTGATTGAAATCACATAAAAATTAAATGGATCCTTCAAATCTCTGTTTGTTTTCCATCTCATGTTTCACCGTGGCCTGTTGTACCTCCCTGTCTCTTCCCCTCTCATCATTCTTTTCTTCCCTTCCCCTGGTTTCCATGGAGTTTTCCAGCTTTTGTTTGAGTCCATGGCCAATTTGTGTAAACAGCAGCTGGGTTGAGGTATGATACTAAAGTTTATGTAGTTTATGACCTGACTAGTTTCTTACAACATTATTCCTTCCTGATAAGCACAAAACTAATCCATTACATGCAGCGAGGGACAGACCACAAAAATTATGCACTGTACTATTTGTAGAGGTAAACCACCATGTAGAATTATGCTTGTCGGGGTCAAAGGTAACATCTTTTTATACAGCATGTGCCTGTTTCTTCCAGGGAGACTCCACAATCATCTGCTCATGTACAACACAACACACAGAAGCACAAATAGCAGTAGCACTAGATAAAAGCACACAGATGCAGCGCGTCAAAGGGCTTTTGCCTTCAGTTGTTCAAGTCACAAGTTATTGAGTGAAAATAACTTCTTTTGTAATAACATCTCTACAGCTACATTACCAGCTTTACATGTTTCATGCTGAGATGACTTTTCTCTTAAATTACCGCAGCTGAATTCAAACCTAGTCCATAAGTGTTTCACTTATTAACAAGAGCAAGACTTGACGTGAAGTCAAGATGAAGGTCTTCCTTCTGACTACTGCCACAATGGCATGCACATTTGTCAGGCTTCGTTATTGATAGTACATTGGATTTTTTTATACTTCTACTGGATAGCTTTTCTCCGAAACATTTATTTTCCATTTCAGACCATGTATAATCAGTAGCCAGCTGGACATTCTTCTGTAGACACTGAAGCAATGACGGCAATTACCTCTGTGATTTCCACATAACCGAGACTTAATTTGTGTCAGTCTTAGGCAGAATAACAAAACCTCAAGGAAAACACTGAAACTACAAGATTAATGAGTTTGGAGTCAGAGAAAAGACCACAACCTTTATAGTTGTGATTATGAACAGCATGAAACTTTGAGCCTACTTGAGTCCGGCAGCCATGAAGATTCTGCATTGGGGGCAATGGTCTTGCAGTAATGGTCATCTGGGACTGCTTGTCCAAATATTTTCATCAATCTCGTCTTTTGTGTCCAACTCATCTATCATTCAGCGTATTGCTTCATCCATCCCCCCCATCCCACTAACTACTCCGGCTGTTAACAGGCATTAAAAAGCCATTCACACTTCTCTCAAGTGCTTGGGTTGGCTATCACCAAAGTTAACTACAGAGGCTTTGACGAGGCCTGGCCTCTTAACTCTCTCCTTGTCTGTCTTGCTCTGTGTACCTCATGAACCTCCCCTCCTTTGTATTTTGGCAAGCAGATAAAATAGACTTGTGTTTCCATTACACTACTCACTCTCTCTCTCTCTTTCTCTGTAAGCCTTCCACAAACATCTGTCTTTTGGCTGTCAACAATGTCATGCATGTCTGTCGGGCTTCTGTCAGATGCCTGAGGCATTGACACTATTACCTGAGTGAATCAGCAGCAGAAAAATCAGTCAGAACCCTGTTTTTTTTTTCTTTTTGTTATAGTGATCCAGAGCATTGCTTGGCTCACACTGTTCCCAGTCCATGATTTTAATCTTATCAGATTCTGTAATGTTGCAACATGACACCAGACATGGGGGCCATCTCCATTAAGGACCAGAGGCAAGGAAACATCTTTGTGGAGCCCTTTGTTTTCCAAATTATCACAACAATGTCAAATTCTGCTCTGAATGCGGCGGCCAAAACCTCCACTTATAAGTTATTTACATACTGAATGTAGGACCAGACAGATTAAAAAACACACATTTCTCATTTGAAAGGCCTATATTCTAATAGAAACACCTCATACCAGCAGTTTTCTAAGTCTATTACTGTGGCCTTCCTTGACAAAACTGTATAATGAACTGCATAATATGCAGTAAACTGGCACCATTCTCTATTGTATTTGTAATGCTTTTATGTGATGATTGCCGAACCAGTTCTTTTTCCCAATATACTACATATTGTATTTCTCTTTAATTGTGTTTATAGTATATATGATATATATACAGTATATCATCAAAACACCTGTTGGAACATAGGCAGAATAGGCAGGAACAACAAAAATACATTTTGCAGTATACTGTATATCAGAAATTTGTATGTGTCAAAACAAGACTACTGCTGGACATTAAAGACTTCACAAAATGGGGATTTAAGTATTTCAGGGCAAAATCTGTTTGCCATCCACATTGGGTGGTTTACTATGGGATGCTTTTACTAGTCAAAGGCAGGTGGTCTGGCACAGAGCTGACAGGGGCATCACACACTGGCTTTCTTCAGCCAAGTTAAACTCACACATCTGAATGCTTGTACAGTATGTACACAAGATGTCTTCCTGGCTCTTATTCTTTCTGACACTCTCTGATTGTCTGTCTCCTCAGCTCAGCTCCAGGAATGTTCACTTGTGCAGCATCTGTCTGTTCCCAGAGTAGACATTAGCTGAGAATGGTTACTATATTTTATCTTAGCAAGACAGTTTTTCTTATTTAAAGGCTGACTGTTACATTTTACAATTCAAAAGCAGACTGTTGTCGTTATAACAGTCGTAAATATTTAATTTGCCTATTTTTCATTATGACTTTTTGGGGTTTCTGAATACCTTCACAGGAATCACAAGACCAAAAAGCCATTGCCAGGAAACACTTCAAGAAATCCAAATAGTCTAACATTTTGTCCCAGTGAAACCACAAGTTATATTTTTAATATTTTTGGACTTACAATATGTTGCTTCTCCTCATTTCCAAAATGTATGCTATAGTATCAACTACTGACTATCTAATGGACATCAGATCTGAGAGTATATTCTCATCTTACGCTTGGCAAGAAAGTGAGTATGACATATCTCTATACAGAGTTGGACAAATTTGTTGGTGTCCTTTCACAAGTATCTCTGAAGAACTGGCAAAAGTGAAAACCCTCCCATTATTAAGTATTCTATGTTTAACACAAATCAGACTGCTAAAGAGATTTAGTTAAAGTAAATATTTTAAACAATAAAACAAATGGAAATGGCATGATTGTAACCTTAACTTAATATTTTATTGCATAACTATAGCAGCAATCACTGCCAACAAGTGACCTCTGTAACTCCCAATGAGATTTGTGAACAGGTAGTTTGGCCCACTCTTCCTGTGCAAACTGCTCTAGCTGTCTCATGTTTGAAGAGTGTCTTGTCCAAACTGTACTTTTCAGCTTCTGCAACAAATGTTCAAACATTTAAGATGACTTAGAGAAATATTTCAGAGAAGTCCAGTGTTTGAAAACATGCACAGAGTCATTATCCGTTCAGTGTGTGTAGTGGAACAATAGCTACAAGATTTGGATTCTCAAATGTCCTTAAACCACACAGAACCTCTAAAATATGTGAATAAAATGAAATTATGATTTATTTTAATACAATGCAAATGAAGTATTGAAAATCTTTGTAGGATGTCTGTGCAGAAGACGAGCTGTAGACATTCCCCATGCAACCACCGGAATACACAATAAAATTTGTCCACGACAAAGACAACTGCCCCACCTGTTCACCTTAAATACAGGTTTTAGTTCAACAAACCATTTCCCACACAACTTCATGTGGGATTCACACAACACACACATTCACTTCAGCCACCCCTCAGGCTGACATGTTTCCGAGCTAATCTGTTTGCACAACTCTGGTGTGACCACAGGCCAATTAAACATCGTCACATGATGCTAACCCACAAGAGAGAATAAAAAAAAAGAAGAAAATAAAAATGTGAAAACAACCACCCACCGTGACTACCTCTTTCTAAACTTCTACATCATGTTCACCCCTATTTTTCAGTCCCATTTTCCTTCTCATACTGGCTCTGTCATTTATCCAATTGCCTCACTCTCTGTCCCACTCAGTTTGTGGCTGTAATTACAGCTGCCCATCATTTAGGCTCTGCATAAACAACTGCACCCCTTGGAGACCTCAGTCCCACTAGGACTCTCTAAGTAAATTTGATTTCTCATCTCATTTACCTTCCATAAACTCTGCCATATGTTTGATATTATATTTAAACTCTTCCAGTGGACGCCAAGAGAGTGTATGCCTTAGGAAAGGTAGAGGTACTGCGTTGGAAAAACTGCTCCGCTGAATGACAGGTGAAATTGACCGTGATGTGAGCGAACGGGGGGATGAAAAACTCACACTAACCAAAAACGAAAAGGGAGATAAACTTCACAGAGGCAACCTTTGTTTTTTCTTCATTATTATTATATTCTTTTGTATTCTGGCACAGAGAAAACTGTTGAGTGAAGAGTGTGAATGGTTTCCTGTGTTATTGTTGCTTTTACTCTCTCCACTATACTTTAAAGTAGGCCTATTTAATTTCCCCATCTCTCTTTCCCATTTTGCCTGAGTGTCGTGCACTAGAGGTTTTCTGCTCGTTCTGCCCTATTCTTGCTCTTGTCCCATAATCATAATCCAAAAATGTTCACTTTCTTTTCATGGTAAACGTTGATCCGGTCACACGTTAACAGCAGATCAGCCAATTTTAGCATTATATATGCCTTTTGTGTCCAATGGGACGATAGAAACAGTGCCAGAGTCCAGTGAATTGTGTCTTTGTGTCCTTCTCCTGATACACTCAACTATCTTCATTGAAAGTATCATGATATCTGATACAGTTGATGTATATTATACAGTCAATTTTATGCGACATCCATTGCATAAAACTACATAAAATAAATATACATTCACATCCATTCATACTAAATGGATTGTCTAAATCTGAATGTAAATCTGAACCAAATGGCTGCTGCCTTTAGGGGGAACTGGAATTTTCAGCTGGTATTGGGGCTGTAGCTGGAGGGATGGGGTCATACAGAGGGCAGTATTGGGGCAACTAGCTCCCTCAGTCCACTCCCTCAGCTTTCTCTGATCGGATCAGAGCTCTGGTGACTCTAATTTGGCCTAAATGCTCAAACAATCCCATGGGCTGCAGAGTGCTCACTGTAGTAGAACAAATTTGTGTTCTGAATGACTTCGATGAAGGCTTTAGAACCATGAGGCCTGTTTCCAAACCAGGCGATTAGCTGGGATTAGTTTTTATATAAGTCAGATACTTTGCTGTTTTAATCCAGACTAAAGGTGGTGTGGTGTTCAAAAACACATGACTGCATCAGTTTGCTCTGCATCTACAGCTAAATTTCTCTTTCTTTAAATTGGAGGAACGAGGCAGACGAACAGAGGAGGGCGACTGAGAACAAGTCTGTAATGAGAGAATGAAGGTTTGTACAGATGGTAACATTTTTCAAATTGGTGACTCAGCCGAGTCTGACCTGCAAAATTCTGTGTTCGTGCTTTTAGTTATCTCCAGAGTAATCAGTCCCTATAAAACTGCTTGCACTGGTACTACAGCACATGTGTCTGACATCTTATTAATGGTACTAAAGCCTGTCTCCTGCTTCCCTGTCTGTGTATCTGCTGTCTCGTCTTTCTTTCCTGGCTGCCCACCTGTCTGTGTCTGAATGTCTGTCTGCTCTCCTGCCTGTGCATATGCCCAGTGGTCATTATTCCTACACTTCAAGCTCTGTCTGCCCACTTAGCTTCTTGTCTGCCTGTCTCCATGCAGGTTTTATCTGTCTGCCTCTTTTTTCTTGCTTCTGGTAAGAGATAATTTTATGGTGGGGTGTGTAAAGGGTGTTGGTCTACCTGATTACACGTGGGTAAGTAGGACAAATGATCTTGTTTATGTGCTTTTTAGTAAAGTTTATGAGAGGAGCATTGTTTGGAGACCTACAACAGTCAGGGACTTTGGGACCAAGCCGTGCCCACACAGTCTGCAGCAGTCGCAAGAAAAGCAGCCATTGCTGTTAGTTTTTCAGATTCCACCTCCCTACTATAAATTTTTCAATGAGTGAAACATACAGTAATGGCCACTGTTTATGATTACTATAAATATCTTAGCTGATCAAGTTATACTGAACCTATCTTAACCCTTTACAAGAGGTGCATATTGGTTTCAGATTCAGATATTGTGAAAACTCTTTCATCAACTCTTTCTAATATCTGACAACAAGAAAACTGCTGGACAATGACTGCATAAATAAGCAGTAAAAACATTTTGAGCTGACTTTCGGATAATGGATAATGCAAATAAAGGACGCGAGAGTGCAACATGTATATGTATGTTTTTTGGACAGGGGAATATAGAAATGGGAGAGGTGCAGGGGCAGTGTAAGCAGAGCTGAAGTGGTCCACTGGTTTGTGTGTTAAGTGGTCATGCAGGGCAGCAGGGGTAGAGAAGCCGCATGGGTCACATTAAAACCAGGTTCAACAAGAGTGCTCCACTAATGCTGCCTAATTCCCAACGAGCCCAGTTCAAGACACACATACATGTGTGCACATGGACACAGTTGTTTTCTATTGGCACCTATTTATGACCGTTGGCCAGTGGAGTGTGAGAGGCGTGGTAAGTTTGACTGATGTCACTGGCAGGCTGGGACACTGAGTTCATCTCAGACCACTGACTATTTAACGTGCAAAATTGCATGCCATTCTGCACTAGCAGTCTTTAAATCTTTATCCACACTGGGTGATACTGACACACTGCACAGTCTGGTTTCTTGTCGTTGTACCGCTTTCTCACAGCTCATGCTTATTAGCACTAATGCAAACTGTTATTTATGGCTGCTGCGCATTTACATTGATTTCCTAACTGATTTTAAACACAACTGTTGTGGACAGAAGTCAATGCTTTTGCTGTAGCTGTAGTGCAGTTAAGTAGCTTGTGATCGCACAACTATAAAAACTTGCATGTTTGAAATCAGACTGCAGCTACCAGTATGTTTTTTCAGCATTTTCTGCTGGATCGCTGAATATCTTTAGAAATGCCTACACCTTACTGAAACCAACAATTCACCATTCAAATGCACTTCAAACAGTGATCGGTGCAATGTGAAGGTTTGAATAAGGAGCCAGTGCTGGCACTTCTCTTGAGCTCTCATCCTCTATTGTCAGATTTTTTAACAATATCGCTGTTCAGAAAAGCTTTCGCTTTTTGACAAGATCAGGTGAGACATTGCACAAACTACTTATTTTCGAGCATGACCCCACTCTAAGAATTATTCAGACCTAGCCCTTAAGAAAAAATTACAACTGTAGTTTTTTTCAGGTAGCCCCTTAAAACTGTATTTGTTTAAATTCAAGTGGCAAAGGAAACAGTGTGACATTGTTATATAGCCAGTGAGTCAGAGTGGTTCAGTAGTTAAACCAAAATACTTCACTCTGACACGGCTGTCTCCTGTTCACTTCAAGTTGCCAAGACGGCAAGCAGTGATTTCTTTCATGATATTTACTAAATCTAGTTACATTGTTTGTGCTCAAAGTTCACCCTAAAATAGACTATTTTTTTGGCTTAAACTTGATGGCATAATGTAATGGCAATTGACATTGAACACCACCCATACTTATACTGGCTCCTCTATAAGCCTCACTTTCACTTTTGTTCTCTCAGTTTGTGTAGAAAAATGCTGATTTGATTCACAGGTTGCTGGCTTATTCTCCTGACGCTTCTTACTTTAAGCACATTTACATTGTAAGCATAACACTGACTCCGAGGAAAAGTACCTGCATCCTGCTGCTAAATCTTAACAACAATGACAAATACTATAATAATAATATTTAACAGCACCTGAAACCACCAGGAACATGAAAGTTCTCTGTTGCCAAACCTTAAACACAGTGGAGTCACATAAAAAACTATTTTTATTTTCACAATTGGCAACGAGCAGAGACAGTGAGTCAGACAATTTTTTTGTGGAGTGAATTTACATATAAAGTATATCACCATTTGGAATTATTTCACAAAAGCTAATTCATAGATAATTCAGGGTTCAAAGCTGCATTTGCACCTGTAAAAATATTACCAGAGCAGATGATACAACAACCATCAATGATTTTCATTCCAGCAGCACACACAGTAGATACACACAGATTCATACAGTGAACTAGTGGTTTCATGAAGGGTTAACCTGGTTAAACAAAGGTTATAAAAGAACACCATCCCTAAAGACAACAACATTCCAGAGGGGCCAAGTTGGTCTCTGAGGAAATCAGTTAGTCACATTCCTGTCTGTGATCAATCAGCCTCTGGCCTACACAACCTGAGATTAACCCCATGCATTCCTGGAAACTACCTGCCTTCCCAGAGAAAACAACTCACTATAGTTGTTGTGATGAGCAAATAATGTATGTCATACAGAATTAGTGTGTGTGTGCATACGTGCATGTGTCTGTATGAGCAGCTCTGCTCCTCATATAAAGGAGAGCGCAAAGTACAGATGCAGCCACAGAGTGACATGAAACTGTTACACTACAGAGAGGACCTTCTATTTCCCCACCGAAGGCAGAATGGGAGTGAAGCGAAAAGGGAAAAAAATTGGCACACTCAACACTAAAGTCACTAAAGTATGGAAGGGCACTCTGACCTGCCACGCTTTACTCGCTGCTTCAGCGGCAGACAGTTCAGTGACAATGTGGTGGAGTCATTAACGGCAGTCTCTCAGGTAATCGAGAGGAATGAGAGATGAGACCTTTGTTGGATTCACTGAGTAAAGATAATGCAGTAGAGGAGCCTAGAGAAACAAGCCAATGCATCACTGTTGATTAAAAAAGTTAAAAAAAAAAAAAAAACAACCTATAAAACACACCAACATAAAACTACTTTCCCGTGGACACGTTTAATTTAGAATAAATGTATAAGTGGAAGTAAGTGGTGAAAGTGAGGTTCACTTAGTTTTTCCATATAAGAAAATAGTGACACAATGTGGCACTTATTTTAAATGGAACTTTATTTATAGCCATGCATTATTCTTGCATTTGTCTGCTGCCTGTTATCAAACTCAATCACAGCTTAATCAGATTTTTTTCCCTCTTTTATCAAAAGAAAAAGAAAAAGAAATTAGTATTGGTATTTATTTATGGAGTTGACAAGTGCATAGTGTCTATGTTTTCTCAACATCCATATCTGCCTCTCTGCCTCGCTCCATCTCGTCTCAGTCTGCAGTGTTCTGGCCCGCACCTAGTAATTGTCTAAGTGCTTCTGGATGGCAGCAGGCTATTTGGTCATTTAGGGGCTTATTAAGTCATTAGTGCAGTGGGACTGCCGTCTGCCTGCCGACAGGACCAGATGATCGACCTGATACACACAGCCTCACAGTTTTCCACATATTTGCTCAGGTAATTATAGCTTAGATGTGAAACACCCTCAGATGTCATGCTTTAAAGAGGGGATACACATCACCAACACACTTTAAAGGTAATCCCCTCCTCCCCTTTCTCCTCTTCTTCTACCACCTCCTTTTTTTTCCACTCAGAGTATGTGCGTCTGTGTGTTTACGGGTATATGAGTATGGATGAGCAATTGCTTAGCAATGAGACAAGCAGAGCCTTGGGACATGTCAGAGAGAGAGATAGGGAGCAAGAACTGAAATGAAATCCAAATGGAATGAGGAGGTCAGGGGAGAGAAGAGCAGAGTGCAGACACCAAATCACTTTTTCCATCAGTCAGAGTCTTTGGCAAAGACGCCCCTTCAAATCCAAACTTACAAACCATCAAGAAATGTAAATATTTGGAAATGGCAAGGTTGGATGTTCCTTAATTCCTCCCTTAAAGATGTCCCATTTAGGTGAACATGGTCCAAGAAACACACAGTATTCTGCATGATTTGATACGACACATGGGAACCTTATTTTGATTTCATTTTTGCTCTTTCTTTTAGCAGCTTATTGGCCTACGCAATTACATTTACTGCTTACTGTAAACCTTATATATAACTGCTATGCACAGCCAAAAACTTCTGGATCTACACAGATTAAATGTGGGTGCTATATTCTACTTACTGATATAATTTTTTTTTTAATTCCCAGATTTGAAATTTTTGAAGTGCAATCTGAATTGGGAAAATCAAGCACAAATCAAACTGGATATGTTATAAATACTGGCATATGGGAAACAGAAACAGTAGGTCCAAAGACAGTTAAAGGGAGTGTCTGTAGCCCAGACAGACATAAGTTTCACTTTATAACCACTAAGTGTAAACTCAGTGGTGGGTACTCCAACACCATGTGCTTTTCATTATACCGTTTCATATAGACAGTATAGTGGAAAACCAAGATGTCATCACATTTCATACTATTATATCATCAAGACAAACGCTGTGATTCTTTGGCTACATCACCAGGCCTGAAGGTGCCCCTCTGTTACCACAGTGGCTGCACTGTCAACAGCCACTGTGGTAACAGCCACAATCAGCCAAAAGGATACAGACACAGGAGCTGCCCTGGTTAAAATAGACACATCAGACTGTCAGTAAAACTGGCTTCTCTTCACCTGGAGGAGCAGGATGTGCTCCTGGTCAGAGGAAACCACATTCTGTCATCCACCATGCTGCCATCACTCAAAAACCATCACCTAGTGTGCTCTGAGGTGGCAACGCCATAGACTGGAAATAAAAATGGACAGTTGTCCAGATGCAAAATGAACTCCTGTTGTGAAGCCTTTGGCTGACGCTGTGTCTGAACTGGAAATTCACAAGTCACCTGTAACCAGGCACCCACTGAATGATACCAACTGCCAAGTGTCAATCACTCACATCATTGATTTTCCTCTAAATGGGAGCATAATTTACAAAACCGGACACATTTTCTAAGAAGACCTCAAATTAGTGATTGAGATATTTAATTCCACATGAAAATGACATGACCGGTGTTACAAATCAAGTGAAAATAGACTTATTTCCCCATAGACTTTCATTCAGACAGAGTTGTTTTTGCAACCAGCAGAGTCATCCTCTGGTTATTTCCACGCGCGCACACACATAAACTGGTTTTCAGGACTTCAGAGGACATTACATTGACTTACATTCATTTACTGGAAAATTAATCAAAACTTAACTCTAGCTACTACTGGCCTAATCCTAAACCTAACCCTAACCTCATCCTAACATAAAGCATGTCTTCACCTTAAAATGTAATAATAATTATATATCTGAACACAAAATAGCCTGAGCTGATGGAGGCTCCAACCTGGTCAGTGGTTGAGCACAGCACTCTATCAGACTGGGTGCCTTCTCAGCAGTGTGGATGCCCAGACTGACCCCATCAGACTGCCAGTCTCCTTACCGCTCCGCTGCTCCGTGGCTCTGCAACCACCTCCCACCACGACCCCTGACCCCTGCCCAGGAGACAGGCGCCACCAATATGATGTGATTTCTCTCTGACATGGGCCAGTGGCCTCAGCTGCAATGTGACCCAGGGAAAATAAATATGGGTGTTTATTTGGTGAGAATGAGAGAGAGGCCCACAGGCTGGAGTCACCCCGAAGTTTCCCAAAAACAAATCTGCACTAAAACCATTTCAGTCCACATCTTACCTCCAAAAATATACCGTATCTAGATAGAAATAAGCCACATTGACTTGATACTGTGATAACATGCATACTGTGGTATGCTGCTGTACCACTGTGATGCTCAGACAACTGAGATAGTTTAGTAGAGAACTTTGTCGTTTTCCATTCAGCACATTCTAGCAAAGGTAGTGTACCTTGGTTCTTTGGAGACATTTTTTTTTAATTGACAACACATACATTTACTTGATAAGCCATAATGGTAATTTAGTCATTACCACTTGTGAAAAAAGTATGTGTTATTAGTTATTTGTTTGTAGAGCTTGCACCCAGTGAGGCCTCCAACTATGTGCATTCACAGTGATTTCGGAACTAGCCGGCTCACCCAGCTGTCAACCTACATCAACTTCTACAGAACTGGAGAAGAACCATGCATTCGTGCATCTTGGCCCGCCTTTGTTTCCACTGCTCCTGAACTCCCTCACACAGAGACATCCACACATCTCTGTCATCGGAAGACAGTATAGATTAAAGAGATTAGGGAGAGGTCTCAGACAGACAGAGCTTCTCATTAAAGCTCTAAAAATAGCTCTGGCACACATCACATCCCTCCTACACTATCACCACTACAAAAAGGATCACTGCACTAAAACCTCTACCTCCTATCTCTCAGAGGTAGATTTATTTGTTGCATCACCTTTTGTCCAGAAACAACTTCCTCTGAGGTCACAGGTCCTCCCATGGCAACTATACACTGTGGAACTGGACAAACCAGTGCAGAGCCGCTAGTCTCCTTCCACAGGTACTTATGACGACATTGCAATTGATGATAAATCAACAGCGTCAATGTTTCTAAGAGCAGAGTAACAGGATACTGCAAGCAGCTACGTTTCATTGAGAACAAATAATATGTGGGCCAGCTATGTCTGGATCATTTCCCAACTCTCCTTTTAAGAATTACTCATGTTTCGGATTAGTGTTAGTGGGCAGACAATGTATTGTGCATCAGTCTCCCTTTCAACCCCAAGACTGTCTTTACCCTTTCCCTGCTCTCTAGTAACTGTCTCTGTCTTTCTCCCTCCAGTGTCCCACTTCCTTTTCTTCTGATTCCCATCCATGCATTTTCTCTTTGACAAATTGTCCATCCATCCTTCTGTGAGCTCATTGCTTTTGCAGTTAAGCGTAGTGGGAGCCAATAAACCATAGTGTTCAGATTATATCACAAATTATTTTAATTGAGAATAATGGTTTCCATGTCATTTTCAGTTCAGTTCTGAATAGTTCTTATACATATCTGGAACTGAGGAGAGTTAGAAGCTCCGTGCAGCAATGGTCATGCTGTGGAGAAGTGAATTTCAAGCTATCCCTGATCCAATTCTGACTATTACTTCCATGGCAGTAAAAACTCTCATCTGAATTTGAGCATCTGTCTTGTAAAGGTTTTACTGTCCACTGTAAATTCTGTGTATGTAAATTCTGAGCTTTCCACTGAAGGACAATAAATCATTATGAGGAATAAGACTCAAGCTGATGTACTCCAGGAACATAAGCACAGTTTTCTGAAATTGCATATTCTGCTACCAAAAAAAAAAAGACAGACTTCAAACCCTGCACCGCCTTCCTGATAACATTACCACTTGTCTCCTTCATTACTAAGAAGCCCAGTGTGTCTCACAGTGAGCTTATTTCTAGGGGCAGTAAAGCCCTCAGGCATGTGCAGGGCATGCAGTGCGATTTTGACAGTGTAGTTAGGAGGTGTTGATGAAAGAGGAGAGGCTTGGAGCCCACTGCCTCTCAAATTAGCCCCAGAGGCCTTTGACCCGTCACATGGAAGCTCGGGCCTTCACAGATTTTGTTGCAGTGCACCACCAATGTACATGTATGGAGTTTTGCACACTTTCGGTGTGCTGTCGTTTAGCGTGCTGTGCTGTGCATGCAGAGCACATGTGCTCAGTTATGAATACACCTATACATACTGAGATGTTTTCCTCCGTAATGTGGATGAAAGGTCATATTGGAACAGAGCACTTCTAAGATAAGGATGCTCTGTCCAATTTGTGAAAAATATTCAGTCTACAGTCTCTAAGATACTGTAGGTGACCTGTAACTGACTAATTTCCTGATAGATGCACATCTTCATCATTACACGCAAAATAAAACATGGATGCAATCCCACATGTTTTGCTCATCAAGTAATTTAGTTATTTTGTCCATCATTCATTCTCTGATTACAGTGAGAGTCGAGTGTTACCTCAGAGCGCCAGACAGTCAGTCTGTTACATAAATGAAAGAGAAAACCCTCCGCTCTTCTCTGCTTCTCTTATCGTTTATGGACATATGTTGCTCGGCTTCAGATTCATAGCAGATGAAGCTGTTTAATGTGTCTGTTTAGTGAGGTGGAGGGGACCTCCATAACTGTAAGGACTAGTTTTAATCACATAGTTTCTCCACATATTGTCTTGTCCCACATTCGCTGACTATTTCTTTCAAAGAAGGTGCAACACCCAAAATCTGTGCACATACACTCTTTACAGTGGATTAAAGAGTATAGCTTGTTTCTCAAAACTACTTTGTAACAAGCAGAAGGATACCGGATATACTGTCACATATACAGGATTTTTTTTATGGCCCTTCTAGACATGACTTGCTTTTCCAATTACTCCTGTTATTCCAGCTGTGCACACACACACACACACACACACATGCAAAAATGAGAAGGAAAAATACATTTATATTACCCCGCTTACCTGAGAGAAGTTGAGCCCATTAAGGGGGTGACACTGTTCCTCCACCCGCTCCACTGCCCCAGTTGTCTTTCCCATCCTCTCAGCTTCTTGAGCCAAAAACAGGTCCAGCACAGGTGTCCCCCTGGACCGGACATCCCATTCTGTCAGCGAGTTGACCATCAGCATTACCCACACAGGCCTTTTCCTCTCCCAGTTCCCCGCAATGGCGTTAAACAGGTAGTCAGCATACAGGCCACGGCCACGCTGGTCAGCAGTCATCCAATAAGGCATCATGTGTTTGACGTAGTCCAGGTGACGTTTGAGGCGAGAGTACAAGTCCCGAGGTAGAAGTGTCTGCAGGTTTTCCCCATGGGGAAGTAGCTGGCAGCTGGTCAGCTTAGAGATGGTCAGAGGGTCAGTCAAGTCCAGCTCAAAGAAAACATTGGGGCTGCTATGAAAAGCCTGCTTAGTGCTGTTGGGAATAAAGTCCCAGACCCGTGTGTAGGGCACGTGGATGGTACCAAACAAGTAAGAGGGTGGATGAGGAGCTGGACGCTTAACAGTCCACAGGAAGGAGTTCATGTCACTTTGCTGTGGAAGAGTCAGAGGAAGGAGAAGGGAAGAAAACAAAAGATGAAAGTAAAATTAAATCTGACACATTTTTTTTTTCTTCACTGTGGTTTAGTGGCTCACACGCTCAGGTCACCACGTTAAAGGCCTTATCCACACGGAAACAGGACAAAATGATCTTTATCTCTGCTGTTTTTTAAAAAAGTTTTCCATAAACATGAAAAAATGTCTTCATCCACACGAAATGCCCAAAACGGCTTTATTTGAGGTAGTATACATTACAATGTACAACGGAGGAAAGAAAATAAAAGTTATCATAAAGGGAATAGACCAAACAATCTCAAAACTCAAGAGGGGGGGAGCAGGTAAAACAACAAAACACTTTAGCTGATTTTTTTGAGATTCCTTTATGTGTGGACACCACCAGAGACTGACATAGTATTTTGAAATGTCGGCAGCTCAGGGCTGTGCTGCAAGTCTAAGGCAGAGAGGTTAGAGAGGGGCCTTCTGGGCTGTAAACAGACCCCCATGTATTGTTGAGGTACATACTTCAGTTGCCAAAGCCTCATTTGGCCTGGGAAACATTTCGAAGGCTGCAGTGCAAATATTGTATACTGCACTGGAGCTCATAAAACCCATGAGCTGAAAGAAACCTGCTCTGTGTTGTAACCCCGCTGTGATACTTTTGTTTGTGAATTTCTTTTTACACAGGGGACAGAGCTGTGGTGCTGACAGCCTTAAGTACAGCACTATTTTAGTCCTGGGTGGTTTATATTACAGGAAGTGTTTGTCAATTGTGGTTATCTTCATTGAAAACAATGTCACAATGGAAATGAAATAATCACAGCCACTTTAAATGAGCATGCGGCCCCATTGCGTTTAAAATATGCTTCTTGTTAAGCCCTGTGAAAATGTGCATACGACATTGAAGCTGGCATTATTCGAAGATGGAAAAAGAAAAAGAATTCGCTTTCATAAACAATATCAAACCTCTGGCTTCCGAGACACAGTGTAATCAGGCATTTGAGGGATGAAACCCATTAATGCAAAATAAAGTTATTCTTAGAAAGTGTTTACTTCCAAAATTTGGTCAAGATTTCCTTCAGCCGTGTTCCAATTATATTTCCCACTGCCTTTGCCATATGAAACTTTTCAAATGAGCAGCCAAAAGCCAGCGAAGTCGCCCAATGGATGTTCTGTTATCGTCATAATTATCTGCTTTGAACATATACAGCATTTTCTGGCAAAGTCTCCTTCGAGACTAAATAAAAGTAAAGTGCTATATTTGATTTCAGAGGAGGGTTTAGCCCTAGCAGGTTAAGTGAAATGTGTAGACTGATTCTTTTAATTCACATTTCACAGGGCGTACATCATCTCCTTTTTTAAAAGTATCTTCATTGCCAGTGCAGCATTATGCCAGTTCTTGATGAGCAAATGTTTGCTTAAAGACCTACTCATAAATGCAGGCTTTTGGACATGGAAATTGCTTGAGTCCTGAGGACGCTGAGGGGAGATTCCTTCTGTTGAAGCGTCAGGGTTTTGTTCTACGGCCTTTTTTAAGGGAGAAAATGACTGTTAACAGAAAACAGAGACCACTGGACTGAAGCAAAGAAGCACTGATTTCTCTGTGATCCCAGACAATAGATCTATTATATGCCTGTAGACATTATACACTCATGAAACATGGGCATGTGCTCTCTAAACGACTCCTAATGACAACCTCAATAACATTCCCACTCGCGGGCAGAACCACAAGTGTCTTCTGCATTTATGCAGTGATTCTCTCCCCATGGTTGCACCATGATTTTGATTAACTTTGCACCTCCTTCATCACGTGCCTTCACTGTGGGAGGCAGGTTATAGTTGGAGCTGGAGGATAATGACGAGTTCAGCCCACACATCCATAATTTCACCTACGTGCCACACGCACTTGCGTTTGTCACGTAAACAGCCACAAATTTTGGCGTGTGCCAACGATTCCTTTTATTTCCGTTGCCATGATCGTTTAATGGAGGTTTAGTTTAGAAATGAACCGCGTGTCTTCAGTTATAATTAATACAGAAAACGCATTATTGTTGTTGTTCTTATTAATATAATTTTTTTTATATTAATATTATCATTATAAGCACCAATTAGGATTTACTTTGGCAAATAACATTAATCCCGAATCCTTTGAATGCACACCTCATTTTATTAAAATTAATAAATCCAAATCCATCGTATTTAATGTTCTAACATTATAATCACGCCTTTTTTGATGTTTTCGTCATCACCAGTAGACAGCCTACACATAAAATGATGTGAAATAAATAAATTAATATAATATAAAAAGCAATAGTTCTTTTTCTATACAGCTTTTATATAATTATTTCTCTGAAACTATCAAGTGACAAAAAGTTTACGTCTCAAGGGGTGCTACCCAAAATGTGTTATATTGTTGTCTGACTTCAACAAAATGACAATAAACCCACTATACTACCACTAGCAGTAGTAGAAGTAGTAAAACAAAAAAAAACACTTGAGGATAATTGGCAACAAGTGTCACTGTTCTTGGATTTAGTAATTGTCCCACTAGGGCCATAATGTTGTTCTGTGGTGTGTTTTGGTTGCCTATACGCTCAGTGGATCATGTCCTAAGTTCCCCAGACAAGACTCACAGACGTCGGTGCGTCGCACTGCCTCGGTCTGTGCGGCCGCTCGTCTGCGCTCCAGGGTGCCGCAGTGTGCAGGAGTGCGCTCAGGAGGAGGAGGAGAATCCAGCTGAATCCCTGCCATCGACGCACCATCGTGTCGAGGTGACAGTCCGCTCCCACCGGCGTTTGCTCTCTGTCCTCGGCGCTCTCTTCTTCTTCGTGCTGACCTTCGCCTCAGTCTCCCTTGAAATTAATAAATAGGAAACGTTACCGGTGGCCTCTGGGCTCACATGTGCGGCTCGGCTGCAGAACCATTCCGCCCTTATTTTGTCTTTCCTCTCCGACACTCAGTTCACTTTTTTAGTTTTGCTGTCTCCCAAACGTTCCCTGTCTCCTTTCAGTCCCGAAGCTCGAAAACTCTTTGGAGAGTTCTCCGCGGTGCGCTCCACAACTTTGGAGCGTCTTGGCTGAGAGAGTGAGGGAGGTGGGACGATTTGAGTAGCCCCTCCACCCCAATACACTCAATATACACGCTCAGCACACACACGCACACACACGTACACAATGCTGTTTCTTTGAAGAGGAGGGAGCACAGGTCCAGAGAGGGATGACAGGTTTGCGTGAGTCAAGTCCCCCAAGACAGAACCGAAAGGCGCAGAGTGGTGACTGAAAGCTCTTATAATCTTATAAGGTCCTGCAGTGTTTGGATATTTTCTCTTTCTGCATGGTCGTTTATCAGTAGCCCGTGGGGCTGACAGTAGGTCATAGTCATCCATAAAATGTATTTAATGCCTATAGCTTCAAACTACAAAAATCTACAAAATAGTATCCCATCTGAGGCTTTTTATAGGATCACGTTGTCTTCCCATGTCAATGAAAGATGTTAAGAGTTGTGTCTACTCACAAGGCTGCATATAAATAAAAGAAATTATCAAGACAAGCACCAACACCAACAATAGAAGACTAAAAAGCAAAGCACATGTCAACGGGAACAGATGAAAACTGTCTTTTCTAATAAATGGATGAGGCAAAGTTGAATGTGAAAAAAAAATTAAGCTTTCCCCATTAAATAAATTAAACATTTTCCAGTGTTACCAAACAAATTGGAATGAGAATTTCTGTCAGATTGAAAAAAAAAAAAACAGGAGAGATGTAAAAATGTGACTTTATTTGAATAAAGTAATAATGCAAAGCCTACAGGGCAGGTGGCAGTCTGTGCACAGCTCCCAGGTCAAAGGTTAGTTTAGTTTGTATTTCAGCACACTCATTCCAAAGATATATATGAACAATTTTTCAAATGTTGTCACGTGCCTCCTCTTTAGCGTGGTCGTATTTATCTCTGTCGGTCTGTGGTTGACAACCCAGCAGAACGTGGTACAGTATGAGTGCACCAGACCCTTGGCCTTATATACATGATTAATGATTACAAATAAACAAGTCTGACTTAAGAAAACTGTGAGAGGTGTTTTATTTATTTTTAGCCCAGCACACATCTTACGATGTATTCATAATGATGTGGAGCACGGGGATGTGGAATAAATGCTCATGATGAAAGAAAGTGGCCTCTCTCAGCTCAGGCAGCGATGTCAGTGCTCCACCACTTTGCTGTGACCTCAGTTATTGTCCAAGTGGCAGACAGTGTGACAGAGTCAAGTGGGAAATTTATCATGGAGATCCCTCATACAAGTGGCACTGGGCCCCTCCCTGCAGGCCGGCAGCAGATGAACCTTGGACAACTAACTCTTTGTCCTCTGCCATGTTCTCCACTCCTCTCCACTCCTCTTCTCACCACTCTGAGCTCACTTTGGTTACTGGGCCACTCTGTTAGCAGCCGACACCCATTGCATTTTCCATTCAGATGAGGCAGATTGGGCGTTTGTGCCGAACGTCTTTGATCAGCTTGTCTTTTAACACAGTTTCACGTTGTAAAACTCTGACACCCCTGCCCTTTTGACCCTTGACTCTGACTGCTTTTACTGGTTGCCATTAATCAAATGTGACCATTTGAAAATCAATATTTATTTTTTATGCATTTAGGTTTTATGTATTTTCACATGGGTTTATTTAAATGTGGCCTCAAATCATTTTACACATTTAGAGGCCATGTATAAAATAATAGAGCCTGCTAATAACAAAATTAACACATTCAGGCCAAGTGGTGCTTTTTGTTTGTTTTTTAGTTTTGGAAAAAACAAACAAAAAGGATGGATGGATGGATGGATGGATGGATGGATTTGTTATGGTCCAGCATTTTATTTTACATTTTTACAGCACTAGCAGGCCAAAATTAATTAAGATGCTTCAAATGAAACTGAAAAATACATTTACACAACTCCATAACTTACACAACTCAAGTTAGTGGAAATATCACAGTTCTGGGGAGAAAACAATTTTTGAAATTGTCTCAAGTATTTTGATATTTTTGATGGTTTTAAAAGCAAAACCATATGGATCTACTCTAATCTTTTTATCCTTGCTGCTCTGTTTCCTCCCCTTTGTGGCCCTGGCTCTGAGACAGGTGCAGAATTTCAGTTAGCAGTTACATCTGCTCTAATATGGCCACCTGTGGACTCAGGTACCTGCTTCAGCCACACCTTGCAGAAGGCTTCTCTTTGAAGGAGCATGTCAAATTCTTGGCCGGTAAAATGTGGGCTTATGAGCGGCCGGCTGCAGGAGATTGCTGGACGGGGTCCAGCACTTACAGCATAGCTTGCATATACTGTAGCTAGGGACGAAAGAAAACTTAAAAGTTAATGTTCTGTAAGGAGACCACAGAAATGCTCACTTACAAAACACACATCTGGGGAGGCGTTAAGAAATAAGAAGGGAGGCATTGTAACAGAGGGGAGGCGAGTTACAAAAAAAAAAAAAGGGTTTCATGTTAAACAAAGCATTGCCACAGTAAAATCCTGCCAGTATCGATGCTTTCCACCACTGTTAATGACTTTGCATATTTTTCTTCAATGTCTCTTCAGTATGCACCCCATATGGACAGACAGACAAAAAGCACACGTGCAGGGAGGGAGGGGGGGGGTGGGAGTTAAGAGACCTTATTAATGTCTGTGGCCCTGCAGCTCTAAGGATCCTGTGTCTACTTGTCCTTGTGGCTCCAGGGCTGCTTGTCTGTCTGATGCTGTGCAGAAAAACCTGCCACAAAACCCCAACATCTCTCTCTCTCTCTCTCTCTCTCTCTCTCTCTCTCTCTCTCTCTCTCTCCCCCTCTCTCACTCTCTCTCTGCCCTAGCATCAGTACTTGTGTATTGGTATATAATATAAAGGCACTCCTATTACAACTACTAGGCCTACCACTGCTACTACACACCACATGAAAAGGACATAACCTCACACATCCACAGAGCTTTTAGGATAAGGAGAAGTGGTGGGGCTGGGAATACAATATGTGCATTTGTTTACTGTGTACACAGGGACCCCTAGTGGTATGAAGAAGAATTAAGATTACGTATGAACAGTGTGAGCCAAGGTAAGAAGAGTGGAAGGATATGACTGACCTGAAGGAAGGTATATCGTGCTTCAAAGACAATATGTATTTGGTGGATATGGATTGTCTTATAGCTTCAAGCTGCCATACTTGACAGACAGCGTGACTGACTGACAGACTGAGGCCACACTGGATGTCTGTTATTCCTGCACTCAGCTGGACTACACACTCTCTGACTCCAATATCTCCGGCCATCTCTGGCAGAGGCTCAAATATCCTCTATCCTGCTTTGAAGATACTGAGGAATAATATTGACTGAGTCGCTGATGAAATGTTATTGTGGTTTCCTTTTCCGGATGTCCTTGGAAGAGGGGAAAGTGGTAGAGATGTGGGAGGATCATGTTAGGAGGTGGAACCAGGGTGGTATACGTATGTCTAAGAATGCCAGAAGGGAGTCCGTGTTCATTTGGGAGTCCAAGTGAACATGTTTAAGGCCAGACAAGAGATAAGACTGAGTGTTTTAGCTCACGTTTGTGGAACATGCACACAATGTTTTAGGTCTGCATTTACTTTTTCTACACTGTTTCTGCGGCAATGTTGCCAGAAGTGTTGACACATGCAATGGATGGCAATCTATCTATTTCCATTAACCAGAATGAGCAAAAGAAGGTGAGGGAAGATTAGAGGAGGACATATAATGACAGGAATACGCAAAGTCTGTTAAAGTGTGATAATTCACAATGTAATGCCACATTTTTGGGTTTTATTGCAAAATTACAATAGGTATGTCAGTTGCATAAAAGAAATTTGGAGTGATTTTTTTGTTGTTTATAAATGAAAATACTGCTAAATCAGAGTAATAGTGTAAACTCTCAATTAATCAATGTACAGTAATTTACTATAAAACAGTACAGTAACCTACTGTTACACTAATTAACAGTGAAAATTATTTGCTGTGGAAAAAATGCAAAGTATTAGTAATTTTGCACAGTCAAATGTTCCACTTACATGATGTAGAGTGACATTATTTTTGGATACAATGAGTAATGAAATATCAGAGGCACTTGTTAAAGTTCACATTTCCCACTTGTTAAGCTTGATTCAAATCACTCAATTCAATTTAATGTGTAAAGCCACATCACCTTATTTAAAGGCCTAGATCATCAATATTATATAGAGACTCTCAAAAGTTTCTAGAGTGGGCAGTTAACACTGCTTCATTAGTACAACACTGTCTGACTGATTGTTATAAGACAATGACAATAATAATGAGAGCAAAACTCAGGGGTGTAATGGACTTATTGATAATAACATCAGAAGTCGATATGTAGGTTTTTTCAAATGGCATGGTTTAAGTCTAATCTTAAATATGAAGATGGTGTCTTCCTACTGAACTGAGAAAAGGAGCTTGGAAGCTGAATCTGCTCTTAGACACCAGTGACCACATATGCCTGCATATTATAAGAACAAAGTGACCTATTGGAAAAATATTGTATACTGTGAGCTCTTTGAGATACAGTGAAGCATATCTTCAACTTCCTGTCAGTATTCTTGTTGCAGTGTTGGTGCATAGACGATCTTCACAGACATATTGTTCTGGGGCATCCTAATGAATTACAGTAGTCCAATCTAGATGCAATAAAGGCATAGGCTAGTTTTTCAGTATGCCCTAAAGACAGGATGTTTTTAATTCTCATAATATTGTGCAGGTGGAGGGAGGGAGGGAGGCTGTCCTGGAGTCTTATGTAAGTCTTAGGATGTGTCCTGGACAATAATACCTCTAAGGTTTATTACAGTAGAACTGGAGGCCAAGGTAAGTCCATCTAAAGTAACTATATGATCTGATAAGGTTTATTTAAGGTTTTTAGTTGAACTACAATAACATTTTTGTCTCAATTCAGATGTAAAGTAGAACTTTGCAGTCAAAGACATATTTACCACAAATAAAACAGCAGCAGATGTTTGAAACCATTCCATTTTAATTACATTATATATCTGTCATATCCTCAGTGTGTACTGCATACAGGACAGATCTGTTAACAGTTATGGCAGAGTGCCTGTGTGGGACTGCCATATTAAATGTCTCACCTTCTCCTCCAGGCATTGAGTCCAGTGCACATGTAATTCCGTGGTTTTCCTACAAATAAAACAAAGGATTGATGCGTTTTTAAACAGACGCACATATGTCAAATTAAAGGAAGTCAACAACACTGGAAACGCACTTCATGCTGTCCTTTAAAATGTCAGCCATCTAAATGAGACATTTTAAATAATGTCAAAACATACATTACAGTCATGGGCATTGTTGAGATGGCTCCTGTCCTGAGATTTCAGTGAAGTAAAAGTTTTGGTCATAATGTTTATTTATTCTCTTTTATCACAAACACACACATGGAGTACTTTCCTCACAGAAAGCCATATTTTGTATTTGTTTTCAAAAGCTTGTAATGCTCTCACATCAAAGGCTTGGCTTACACAGCCATCCCATGATGCACTGTGCTCTCTCTTACTGATCATTGGCATTGTGAGTAATTGTATTAACCATAGCAGGAACCCCCGCTATCTTCTCTCTCATTCTGCCCCATTTACCCCTGAAAGCCAAAGCAGAAGAGGTGGAGGAGTGAAAAGACTTTTCCTGCTGTGAAGCAGATCTACCTTTTGGCAATTCTAATGGTAAAAGAAAATAAGATATGGAGAAGTAATGGTGTTTCCTTTGTCATTTGCACAACCCTAGTGGTATAGCTGCAAATCTCAACATTGGACAATAGGTGAATTTAAATTTCCATAATACTGATACTATATACACAGATATAAACACAAAGTTAACTGCCTTTATAAAAGAAGATGTATTTAGACAAGTATTACTGATGCTTCAGTCAGCAGGCTATACATATCAGCCACAACACAAATCCAGTAACCAGTCTTAATGTGTGTTGTACTGTATATACAGCTAATATTGGTATGATACTGTTGATGTGCATTGTCAGTATCCTGCTTGTAGTTTATCCAACCAGGGGGCCAACAGAGGCTCCCAGAGCCAAATAAGATTTTTTTTTTTGCAGTGACTGTGGAACACTGCATAAACAGCATGTGTTATGATACCATTAAATCAAATCCTCTTGGTCTGCACTGGTGTGCAGGAACCAAACATGAATTTCAGCCTGAAGGATCAGATGAGCTCTTCTTTAAGTCGACAAAAATCTGTATTTGGACTTGACCTTCTTTTGAAGGCGGTCATCTGCTCTGATGATGTTCTTTGAAGATTATCTTATTGTCCGAGGGGCTTTTATGCCACATGTATAATAAATTCATGACATCAAAGCTGGCCTTGGTAAAAAGATATCATGCTTAAAGATTAACAGAGATGGGGAAGCATTGCTTTAACCACTGTCTGGCAACATTGTTTTCCTACATGGTTCTCTTCCTTGCTTCTGTAAACTAAGTTTGTAGGATTGAAAGCAATGCACAACCTTGCGTTTAAGTTAGGGCAGCCAATGTTGAGAGATAAGCTCTGTGGCAAAAACATTAACCAAGTTCATGCTGCGTTTATCCCACTTTTGCTTGAGATATGGCTAACACATTTCCATGTGACTTTTGGTGCATTCTACCTTAAATTGATAAAAATGTACGATAAAGATGTCATTTCATAACCAGTGTAAGGTTGTGAATAATGAGAAAACATTTTATTTTATATTTTAATGTGCATATAATGTTATGGTAACACAGTATGACATTTCATGCTTCCTCTCCATCATCTGTTCTTTTCTGAGTCAATGTTTCTTTTTCCTCAACCTCTCCTTTGGTCTTTGGCTCTGTTTATTTTCAAAATCAATGAGCAGTTCTGTAACACATGGCGGTTCTGCTCCCACAAACCCAAAGACTCAAGTTCATGTATCGGTATGAGTGTCCATTCATCTAAATATGAGACATGAATAAAAGCGGGGAAGATGGAGAGCATGAAGAAGAGGAAGATTAAATGAAATAATACTAGGAAAAGGTGGTTATGGAAAATGCTTATTGGGAAGAGGAGGAAATTGGTGACACACACAGGTTTGTGCAGTTGTTCTTCTCTGGACATTGCATTGACTTCCATTCATTTGAACAGACTAAACAAAGTGTTATCTCCAACATTAACAATAATGCCTAACTCTAACTCTAAGAAATACGGTCCTGCCACCTTAAGACCAGGTATTGTTCACCATGAGGACTACAGTTTTTGGTCCTAGTCCTGATACTGGTCCATGCACACACATACACAGACACACACTTCTCTCCGGGCATCATTCCTGCTGCTACTCTTCACTCTCACGTCAAGCTGTTCTCATGCATGACAAGAAACAGAGGGACTGTCAACAGGTCCAGACCTTGTCAAGAAGCAGTCCATGCTACCAGGCTACACACACACACACATGCTGATGCAAACAAAGATTCTCACATGCATGTGCAGTTAAGACACGTCAAACAGCATAGCTTCTAAGACAAAATACACAGAGACACTTGTGCATGGTTGGTCAAGAGACACACATTAAACAGCATGAGCATTATGACTGAATACACACACACACATACACGTGGAGACAAATACACAAACAGTCCTCCAGGAATGGTCTGACTGGTTCTGTCAGAGATTTCTTCTTTCCACTGATGCCTAGTGCTTGCTCATTGTGTGAACTGTTGGGTTTCTTTTCTCTCTGTAATATTGTAAAGGTTTTGGCCTTATTATGTACAGTGCCTTGAGATAAAGTATGTTGTGATTAGGCGCTATACAAACAAAATTGAATTGAATTGAATTGAATTAATTCTCTGCCTCTTCAAGTGATCTGTTATGATTTGTCACAGGACATGTATGGACCCAAGCAGTGCAGAGACGGGACGGCTTTAAAAAGGCAAAGAGTTCATTTATTTTACAAAAAAATCCAAACAAAAGCGCTTAGTCTAAACTAGATCTAAGGGTGCGAACACAAAAACACTAGCCAAAAACTGGAACCAAGGGTGAGGAGACCGGCAGGCTGGCTGAGCGAGGATCTCCCAGAAAAACTGTGAAAACAAAGGAAACAAAAGTTAGGACTGATAAAATTCAACCTATGGAGAGGCAAACAACTAGTTGAACGAAACGATCTGTACCGCACAGGGAACATAACGCGCTGACATCAGCCGCAGCAAAATCACAGGCTTAAAAAGGCATCAAACAAATCAGGGGAATGCAGCCCAGGTGTGTGGAGGGAAACTCTGCCAGCCGCCTGGTCAAGCCTCCTGAAAGGAAAACAGGCTGCACAGGAAGTAAGGGTATTTAACAAAATAAAGGACAGGAAACAGTGGAACCGGACCCTGACATGATCCTGAACATGACAAACAAAAATCTACACACTTCTTTGCTTCTTTTATTTTTGCCATCCATTTATGGTCTTGCCTTGCACTCTATTTGGGCTGCTACACAATTATTGTGTGGGTGTGTGCCTGGTATTCCTTATGTTGTGGGGACCTAAATCTGTTTACACAGTCACATTATGGGGACTTGTCTTCCTTATGGGGATACAGACCCATAATATAAATCACTGCATTTTAAGGTGAAGACATTATATATTATACATTACACACTCTTAAATTGGTTCTTGCATAATAATCTAATCCAGTGAATAAACTGCCAAACTATTAAATGATTTGGTTTGGGCAACCAGGCTAAGAAAAGAACTCAATTCCTTGCAGTTTGAGTGCAAACCAAAGCATCACGATGGCAGCCACCATTCTCCACCTGGCCTCACAGAAGACTGAGTTCTACTGCTCAGGACCAAGTGGAAGAAAAACTGGGAGATCACATCCTCACCACTCACCACTCTAAACCACACAGAGAGCAATGCAAATGTTTATCATTTATCAGTACATCAATAAACTGCAAGCACTAACCCTACTCTGTACATAAAGTGCATAAACAACTAAACTATTGAACTATTTAAATGATAGAGCTTCAGTTTTTCATCACCATTGCTGACTGAGTTAAACGTTTAAAACTGCAATGTTGTCTTCCTTCAAAAATCAGAACATGTATTTGATTAAACTAAATGCTAAGGTAAGTATGCCAACACAATCATAGTGACAAGGTCTAACGTAGGTGTATTTGCATGCTACTATGTGCTTTTTACTGGGAAATACAATGAACAGCTGAGGCTAAAGGAGAACATGAACGTCATTGACAATCTATCTCTTAAATGTGAACCTCTAGACGGTGCTAGAGGAAAAGCTGACTGGATAATCATCATATGGAAATTAGTGGTTTTCTAATATTTAATAACTATCTAGTATTGTTGAAATATTTCGGTCTTGACCAAAGTTGTAAAACTGCCAACCAGTATTGCCACAATAAATACACAAATCCACTCAATAAATTTTGGGGGCCATTTTAGGCTATTCCAGTTAATACATTAGAATTGGACACAGTCCTTAATTTGGTTTGCAGTAAATTCACTTTGAAACCCTCCAATCAATGAATAAGTCACACACTGGGAGTCAGCCATTAATAATTTAGTTCCCAGTTTTTCTTTTCACAACCATTATGAAAACAGAGTACTGTACCCTAAAACTCTTTGACTCCATCTTTTATCTTTGCAAGTATTAGTCCAGCAGTGACCATGATGAGCAAGGTCACTGCTCTCCTCTCCTCTCCTCTCCTCTCCTCTCCTCTCCTCTCCTCTCCTCTCCTCTCCTAAGGAGGCCTGACAAGAGCGGTCCGGTCTGACTGCAGAGGCCTAAAGCATACGTTACACTCCAGGGAGTTCAGAACTCTGCAACTCACTCAATGAGACAGTCAGTTGATTTATGAGCTGGCGCTGCTCGGCACAGTCTGCTGGGTCAAGACACGCCACCGTGATTAAAAGTCACATCCGAGCCAATGTGCTGGCCACTCACTCAACACGTTACATACACCCAGAGATGACTATGTTCTGTTTTGATATGGAGAGGCTCCCAAATGAGGTTGACAGAGTAGAATTTACAAAGTAATTTGAGCACACAGAATACAGAGTCTACTGTTTTTGTGAAGTGGTGTTTGGATTTTGTCCCTCTTAAGTCTCTACCTTCCCTCTTCCTACAGTATTTGCTGCCAGTGTATCAATGATTCTATCTATGATTATTACAATTTTCTACTTACTTTTTTTCTAAGTGAAGCAAAACAAGCAGACAAGACATGTTTACTTCTAATACATCTTTTACAGGTATAAGTGATTAGGTGCTTAACAATGAAAGTGGCAAAATCAAAACGAGTTAGATAAAAACACACAAAGCACAGAATAAAGTAACATTTAAACAAAAAAAAAAAAAAAGGGGGCAAAGACACATGGCTTTGCACCAAATACTGTGTTTCATAAATGTCAAATTGATTGAATTTAACAGGTTAAAAAAAAGTCTGGGAGACATTGCAAAGGAGCTACAATGGAAAGAACAATTCCAACATCATGTCCCAGACAGTCCTGTGTAGAAAAATCCAATAACCAGGACTATCTATGCGCTTCTCTCAGTGTTATGGATGCATTATTTATTTTATACTTTTATTTATTTTTACCTTTTTTTCATCAGAGTATTTCCCATATTTGCACATACGTTTTTACATGTAAACATTTGTTTACTCACATAGCCATAACATCTGTTTTAGTATGGGCTCAGTGCCACCATTAAGGGGAAAGTGTATTGTGCATTACTGAAGGGGCATATGAACAGTAATCGTATTAAGAGCCAAGCAGATGCACTTTGAACTGTTTGAAGAAAAGTTATGTTCAGTGAGATCAAATTTCTAATCTGATTTCATTTCATAAGCCGCCAACATCTAGATATCAGATACCCAGGATTTGATCAAACTATATCCTCCATTTATCAAGTTAGACTGTGGAACGCTCTGTTGTGATATGGTGGTCCCAGTCAGGTCAAAACTATGTCTGGCTGTATGGCTACACAAATTAATAATATTTCAGAAAATTGTAAATGAGGCATGGCATGCTGTCGGCCATGTGGTTTAGTTTGTATGTGCACAGAAAAGGGAGGTAACAACACTAAAGTGATACACTTCTACAGCAAATAGACAGATCCAAAACTAAAAGTATTTTGCAACACCAGACCAAAATGATCCTGCGTTGTTTGTTCAGGATTTAGATCCTTGTGACTCTGTACAATTACTATTTGCCATCAGAGTATTTTATATTTTGATATAAGCACTGGCCTGGGCCTTTTTTTCCCCCCGAACAGGGAACAGCCAACAATTTATGGAGGTTGGATGTGTGGTGTCTAGTGGTGCTGTCAGCCAAGACAAGGAGTAACGTAAGTATGTAGTAACTGTATGCAAGTGGGAGTCTAAGAGATTTAAAGAGGATTTTAAATTCAATTATACATTAAACAGGTAGCCACTATGGATGCAAGGGTATAGGAAAGAAGTCTTGTTTCATAGGCTTTCTTAATAACCAGACACCAGCATTCAATTAGTGGCAAACGGGAGATGACAACCCACTGCCTCCAGCAGTGGAGCCTGGATGATATTAGAGCATGAATGATTTTTTTTTAGATCAGAGGGTGATAAAAAGAAAAAGCTTAATTCTGAAGAGAAGGTTCTGAGTAAGAAGAAGCTAAACCTGACAATTGTATTTATGTCCTTCATAAAACTTAGAATTAATGTAAATACTGTAATTGTAATTAAATATATATTTGATGAGCTTGCCTACTACAGTTGCTTCTGTTTCTCTGTCTCTGACTGAGCATCACATGAATGAACACATCTCTACTTCTCTGCTCTTGTCCCCCACATCTTCCAACATCAAACGTTACACATAAAAGCCTCTGGAATGAGTTTCTCCCTTGAAATGTGTTTCTTATTTCATGCTATTATCATATCACTGGACATGTCCACATGCAACATTTGTTTTGAAGACTGTGGATTCACAGAGTAAATGAGCCACAGAGTCAGTAATTTGAGCTCTAATCCTGCCATACAGTAAGCCCCAACAGAGACTCAACTGTTTAGTGGAAACATTTCCAAAGCCAGACTTCATTCAGGGAAGGAAAGTGAAGAAGATGTTGATAAAAATGTCTGAGTGAACCTGGAGTTCCTGTTTGTCTTGGCTCCTTTGATTATTATTAGACTGTGGTGTCTGAGAAGCTGTACAGATCGATGGAAAGAGTATGATTCTGGTTTATGGGGAAATAAAATTGGATATTTAATATCACAGGGTATCAGCCTTAGTATTTGGGAAGTACAAACTGGTGCAAAATGGAAGGATTCTCTCATGAATCTGCTATACGTAAAATACACAGTGACCTATAGATGACTTATTACTCATATAAAGAGAAATCTTGTGAACATGTTCCATCAAAAGTAATACACCATCAAAAGTAAAGTTACAAATACAAAAAAGTAAATTCTTAAGCATTTTTCCATGTAATTATAGCAAAATCATTTAAACTGAATAACAGACCTATTTAGCTGCATTTTGATGTTACGCTATTAATTCTGACGACTTACAGTCTTAAACTTAATTAGTTCAATTAATCTAATTCAAAGAAAGTGGGATTTGAAGATTAACAAATAGTTCATAGTAAATATTACAAGATGTTAGAAAAGAGCACAAAATATTTTGTGAAATCTCGCTATTCAAGGCCCCTCTTTCTTCTACTTTTACATAGCTTATTACAATAGAGTACTGTTACATTTGAATACTTAAGAAATAAGAAATAAGAAATGTGAATTATGTTTTAAACAACTCTTGACATATATCCACAATGAACAATCCATATGGTAAGTGGTCTGTATTTATATAGTGCTTTTCTAGTCTTGATGACCACTCAAAGCTGCTTTACACTACAGTTTTACCGTTCACTTCATTCAATCCCATTTACTCACATGTTCATACAGCACATCTATGTGCAACGTATTTCCTATCATTCATATTGCATACCAATTCACATGCTGCCGGCACAGCTGTTAGGAGAAACATGGGGTTAAGAACACATTGGCATGTAGATTAGCAGAGCCGGGAATCAAACCCACAGCCTTCGAGATGAAAGACGACTCGCTCTACCACTGATGTTCCTTTCTAACAATCAATTGTGACCTTTTCCTTACTAATTCAGTCATATGTGGACACAAGCATTTTCTTATATCTTTCGTTTATTTTCTGTATATAATCAAATTGTATTAGAAGCGCATCTTCCAAGCCCCAAAAAAATTCCTTTAAAGGATTTAACGGGAACAGAATTTCACTGAAATATTTAGTGGATTCATGATTATTAAATGATTTGGATTAAGCCCCAAATGTATCCTTCAGAAAAGTAAACTTAAATCCTTTCAGTCCAATTTAAATGGATGTTCTGAGAAAAACCCCAGAGCTGAGGTGCTGGAAAATGGACACCTGCTCATGACATTACTGTAAAACCCAGCTAAGGTTTCCAGGGTGAGGTCTGTGTGCGTTACGATAACGATGCAATACACACTACACATTTCCCATCGTTTTCCAGCAGACCTGCTGGAGGCTTTCAGGTCTGTTCTTTTGGGCTCCTCCTGTAGCAGCTATCATTCATCAACCAGCCAGTCCTGGTTTGCTCTTCGCAGGATTGCTCAGCCCTTGACAACCTCCTCAAGTTTGTCTAAACCCAGGAGGTCATTCAGCTCTTAGGCAACTGGGCCACACTGTGGGTAACATCATTCACTTAATGATCAGTGCTGTAGCTGTTTTGATTACAGCCATATACCCAACTAGCCCTGGTTCAAATTTTGAATCTGCCAGTGCTGATCTCCCTTTCAACTGTCCACCAAGCAAACACTGCAACATGACAATGGACATCCTGTCATGGTACGGTCCCTGGGCTTTTATTTTGTCATCCTGTTTATTTCCTGTAGAGTCTGTGTTTCTGTTTGCTTTTTGTCTTAGGAGGTTGCCTGGTCTGCAGGGCAGAGACTCTAAGGCACACACCGGTTTCCAATCCACTCATCACCGCCTTCTATTTAGACTCTGGCTTCTGTTTCCACAGTCCCCAGCGCATCTTGTCAGTTCACGTAGCCTGCTACTAGTGCTCAGTCCTCCCTGTCATTTGTTTTTGTTTTTTTTACTGCGTGTTACTTATCCTGTGTTTTCTCCTTTTTATCCCTTTAGTTGGCTTGGTTCTTTGTTAATAAATCAACTTACCTATTCTACCCTCTATTTTGAGTTCAGTTTAGTATAGACACAGATCTTCACACATCCATTCCAAGCACTTTCAGTTCCCATCCATAACACAATTTGAACCTTTGAGAAGATCTGGCCTAAACCGCAGCCTTCCAAAATGAGCATCTAGTGATTTCAAGGAATCCAGCCAAATCATTATAGGTTTGCCCAGTTTTCAAAACATATTCTAACTGTTACAAGAAAGGTTTCATTTTCACAAAAGCCTCCATCGATAGCAAGAATGGTTTCTGTGGACATATCACAGCCTGTACTGCTCTGGCACACTATACTGTACACCCACACATGGACACAATGGAGAAGCATAATGAAACCATCTATCTTCTTGACACTAAAGCCTAGTATACAGAAGGAGCTCACTGTCCTATAAATCTTTCCCATAACCTCAGCCCGTTTGGCCTGTGCTACCATTAAGATCCAGTTAAAGTGCACTTTGGTCTCTTTTCTCCCTCTACCATGTTTTTCTGTTGAGCATGGAGGTCCAACTGTGAGACTTGGCAGGAGATGTAAGGGCGATGAGACAAAGACATGCAGTAGAAATAGAGTGTTTTGAAGAAACCCCACAGTGTCCCGTCAGGAGATTTATCATTTAACATTTAACTGATAAAACTGGAGACCTCAAGTTCACTTGGTTAAGGATCCATGAGCCTGGGAGACAAAAGTGATGATTGCGCAGATAAGCTTGTGTTTTCAGATAAGTTTTTCTGTTTGTTTGTCTCTTTTTTTGAGCAGCATAATTCAAGATTATGTCATTATCCAATGAAATTTTCTCAAGATGTAGTATGTTATGACCCAAGGACGCAGATCCAGATTATGGATTTTTGTAAAACAATTGTCAACCTTGAAAGAAAGGGGGGAGCTATTGACACTGTGGCAAAACTGAGTGGCTTTGGTGGATGTTTAGGCTCCCTAAGTCCCCATAATTGCTACATTTTAAGATGAAGACCTTAAAAGGTTAAGGTTGGGGTCACAGTTAGGGTTAGGGCACTAGTAATTATGGTTAATGTTAGAGTAAGTCTTCAAGAAATTAATGTAAGTCAATGCAATGTCCTCTGAAGTCACGGAAACCAGTGTGTGTGTGTGTGTTTGTGTGTGCACATGCATTACCTCTTTAGGACCTTCTCATGCATAAACACTGACCTTGTCAGGACCAGTAGTCTTCAAGGAGCCTGAAACCTGATGGTTATGGTTAGGGATACTGCTTTGTTTGGGCTGTCTAAATGAATGGAAGTCAACGTAGTGTCCTAAGAAGTACAGCTACACAAACCTGTGTGTGCATGTGTGTGTGTCATATTCATATGCCTGTGGGTGTGCAAGATAGCAAGAAACACTGAGTGTTGGGCCAAGGACAACAAGAAGGTTCTTTTGGACAGAGGAGCCAGTCATGAATCAGGTGTGATACCTGCACCCAGCATTAACAGGAACGCCAAAACAAACATAGCCAAAAGTGGAGCCGAGTCCAGCTCTACTTCTCTCTGCATGGAAGTAATTTCTGAGGTGTTGAAATTGTCACTTTTACGTTGCTGTTAAAAACACACTCATTTGAACTCTCACACAGAAACACTTATATTCCAGACAGACATTTCTCTAGGTCTATGCAGGCTTATCATCTCACACAGGTATCTGTAGATAGATATTTGACTTCCGGTTCTACCACTGACTTGAACGTATCAAAAACTCAATGACAGAAGCAACATTTCCCGCTTGGTGAAAAGATAAAACAAAGCACAAAGCAAAGTGGCTGCAAAGCCAACAACCTGTACATTTCCAAATGAATAAAATTAAATGTTACCACATTAAAATCGATTCAGGTTTTTCAAATGATTGATTTTTTTTCTGATTCTATTTCTGTCAAGTGTAATTAAAACAGCTCAAACCTGGCAACTGGGACGTTTGTGACAGACTCAAAATGTCAAATATTTAGATGTCGTTTGCTTAATTTACAGGACAGTATTCTTTCTTAGAGTAATGCATCTGCATTCACACTTGTAGTGAACTGTTCAGTTCATCAGTGCATACTGTACATGGACATGCTTCGCAATGATGTTACAGTAATCAGATCCTTCCTTGTTTTATTGCACCTACTGGAGCTGTGATTTCACATCGCCAGGACTGATTTGCAACTAGAGTTGTCTCCAGCTGGCATTTCCATATGTGTGTCTCTGTGTCTAGAAGCTAATGTACTCATTAATGAGTCAGTCTGTATTTAAGACCAATCTGACAGTTATGGGCTCTAAGCTGATGTGAAATGCTGGGTTTACAGGTTAGGGCCAGGCCAGCCAGGTGTGACCAGAGTGGGGACGTATGGTTCTGGACAGGCCGCCCTACCGTCCCCATCAGGGGTGGCTGAGCGGACACAGCCATTTTACAGGAGGGGTGGTAAGTATTCAGTTTCAGTGTCATGCAGGGGTAACGCTTGCAACTACACCCCTCAGCCCCTGCACACCCCACCCCGCGTCCCTCAGCACCAGTATCCATTATGTCCCAATATACTCCTCAATCGTCTTTCCTCCCCCACTGAGCTGAAGCTGCCATCTCATGACCCAGTGCTCTCCCAGACTGTTTGTACTTTGTTTCACTGCTGTAAATGTCACCTGAATTACACTCTCTCCTTTCCACAGACTGGCCTTTATTTGCCACCCTTTTAAAAGAGCCCCTCAATCACATTTCATGTTTTCTCATTTTTACTACATGCCAGAAAATGCTTTTCCTCCCCCAATTCACTCAGCCATGCGATGACACACACTATTTTTATTTTGCAAATGCTAAAATGTCTTTCCCTGCACCATATTTTTATTTTCTTCTTCTTCTCAGTTCATGACTTTGCTGAGCTGTGGTGGTGTCCACACTTGAAAGCACTGGACAGCTAGGGTGACTGTATACATGTGTGTCTGAGGCTTTTCACAAATCTAAAATTAAACTAACCACTAGTTTATAGGCCTTTGAAGCCATTTGTAGGAAAGAAGGCATTAAACAAGTATTCCCACTCCCACTTATAAGACAGTTTTGGCAGCTACTTCCACTCATAATAACATGCAGTTGTGACAGCGAATGGTGCAGATCAAAAAATAATACGAGAATGAACATATCCGTCCTTAAGCTGTGGTGATGTGGAATTTTACAGCTGTATAACATGCCAAAACGTCTGATAAGATCCAAGTTGAACTTGTTCTATGGAATGTTCATGCTGGAAAATTCACTTCCTTTTGGGTCTGAGGACTCAAATCACTCGTGTGTATTTTAAAAATATCAAGCATTTTAACAACACGGTATGTCGAGTTCAGGGGGAATTTGGGCACATGGCCCTTACATCATTAAACACTTACAATCTTGGATGTTGACGTGAACAAGAAACATTCACAATCGTTCCATGATGCATGTCCGTACGCTGTGGGCGCCACGAAGGGCCTGGTCTGACAGTGATGACAGCGTGATTAATGCCCATCTCCATTCTCACTCACACATGAACTTCATGCAGCCAGTCTAACTGGTTTGAAGAAAAGCTGAAGAAAACTGCCAACAGTGCTAACAGCGCTCATGTGAAGATGAGATGCAAACTGATGCAAAATTAATTTTGACAACCTAAACAAATCTACAGAATATTTAGGGGGAAATATTCAGGCCAACAAGAAAATCATTGCATATTTTTAGGTTTCAAGTTTATACTTAAAAAGTTTGTGAGTAGTTTGGGAGTTTATGGTCTATTTGAAACTTGGCTGATGAAAACGTTTCATAGAGACTAAGGGGAAATGTGTGGTTATTCGTGCAGTTTGGAGACTGTATTATTTGAGATTAAAATGCTGAAAGTATATATAAAATAATTATAAAAAATAATTCTGCATAACTGAAAATTGGACATTGAGACAGATAAGACATTTTCCACTGAAGGAACTTTATCAGTGGGAATTAACAAAAAGCCTCCTACAGCAACGGTTACAAATGTCACATACTGTATATCTCCAAGATATTTTTCAACCAAAGCACCTTGTGGTTGATTCATGCCTCAACAGCAAAAGCAATTTTCTGAAGAGATTTGATGAAACTTTTTACCTCTAAAACCACTTTTGTTCATCTCAGTACTGTGATTAATCTTCCATCTACCTTTATAAAGGAGTCTCTGTGGTATGAAGAGTTTGTGTGAACCCAGTGTGCGTTGAGGGCCAAATGGTCAGTCAGAGTAAGAGGAGACACAGGCTGGCACACTGATTCCATGCCAAGACAAGCTATCGGGCTAAATAGACAAGCCCCTTGACAAACTGCTCCATACTCTGCTCTGCCAAGTCTTATGGCAAACTGAGGATAGCTTAATGGAAACCATGGTTTAAACCTGAACCTCTCTATTTTCCTTTTTCCATTTCTCCATTTTATGTGAACATGATGAATGAAATCCAATTAAATAGAACAAATGTCAAAGACATAACTTTTGGAATCATCCAAAATTCACATATGTAAAACGTTTCTTCAATAGCTTTTATTACAGGAAATAAGTATTTTCCTGTGTTTTACAACCATGCCATTAATTATTTTACAATGTTAGCATTTTCCCTTGATATTTTTACACAACTACTGGTAATTTACATCACACTCCTTGTTAGACACTCTTAACCATGTAATTCATCATATTAGTATCCAAAATCACTTATGTCATGCAGCTCAGTCAGCCATGAAATAGTGAAATGTCTTTTTCTCATCTGTACCAATGCAAATACAGGTGTGTACTGTAGGAACAGTATAGATGTTGACTTTTTACTATTTATACATTTAAATTAATGTAAAACCTAGCAACTACAGTGTATAATTTGCATTATGCGTGCACAAAGAGTTTATTAAAGCAAGCTGCACAGTAAGGCTTCCCTCTCTGCTCCTTGAAGATGCCTTGGCTGAGCTGCCGCAGACAGAGAGCACACACAAAGTGCTCGGGGTGAAACTTGCGACTGAGAGCAGAGATGCAGCGGCCTGTGATGGCCTCACCACAGCTGCCACACAGAGTGCCTTGCCTGGAATGGAAGTGCACTGAGCAGAGAGTTTGACCGTCCAGCTCCATAAAGCAGCCATTGGTGAAAGGCTTCAGGCAGTCCTGGATATCATGACAGAAGAGGGTGAAAGATAACGTTTGAAGGCGGGAGGGTGTATAAAGAGAGGTAGAAAGACAGCGTAGAGATGGTCACACGGCGCAAGAAGGATGAAAGTTAAGAATAATTGTTTTTGTTGTTATAATAATACCAGTTACTACGAGATATTGCTTGTCAACTTTACTAATGTATGATAATGCAACTATCACAACCACACAGGAATTGAACCATCAAATTGTCCAGTCAGTGGACAACCCACACTATAATACCCTTAATGTGAAACTCTTCTAAAACAAATCTGAGGCTACTGGGAAGGTATTAAAGCATGAGGTATATTATTTAAAGGTTTTATATGTTTATACCTTCTATGTGACAGAGCTGCAAAGTTGCTCTAATGGATTTGTATTGTGTTGCAAAGAGAAAGCTAAAAAATAATTATAGCAATGTAACTGTTAACAATACATTAATAATAGCTAGAGCAAATGGGTATGTACAGCTGGGAGGCTGTAGCTAAAGCAATTTCTCTTGGCATAGCAGTAACAGCACAGGTGTAACTCTAATCACTGGTAATGGCCAAGTTCCATTCCTGTGTCTCAGCAAGCCACCACACTGAGCCAGCGTGTGCAACACCAAGGCCTTGCAATCCATTACTTACAGTACATGGTTAACGCATGTGTTCAATTACAAAAAAGATGACGCCTGTGAGAAGGGCCTGTTTTGTTCAGTGCTGGTGGCAACTGTTCCTGAAACTTTACAAACACAACGCTATAGTATGTTTATGTTCTCAGTCATCCAGGTCATGTCCTTAAGAGTGTTGATAAAGACAAACCCAGCAGGTGAATATTACTGAATTTGGATGACTAAAGTCTGCAAAAACATACATACTTGCAGGAACCTCATCATCATATGATAACATTTTGTGGTATGAGAATCACTCTACTGTTTACAGGACACACTGCAGCAGCAGCTCATTCAGAGTGACCAAAATAATATTTTAAGGTTAAATTGGACAAATTCAAAATCAATTATTTTAAGAAAGAGGTTAATTAAAAATATTCGGCCACTTTGGAGTTTGACTTCAACAAACACAAATACTGTGGAGTGAGATTTACAACAAGGGGCTTAGGTAAAATGAAGCCCTGCTATGTATAACAGTGTTTAGGTTCTATGCTAATGGTGAGCCATGTAACTGCTGTGTAACTGATTGGGTTTTAATAAATGTGTTCAATTTGTGAGTGGCAGGTATTATGGAAGAACAGTTTGTGGGTACAAACTGTTCTTCCATAATAAGAACAGTTCGTGGCAGTTTTTTGGGGTTCAAAGAATTTGACATTGTCACCGTGTGTCAGAAGAGCTTTGCCTTTAAGTTTTGTTCGAGTAAAGCAGAATTAGAACTGAGAACTGAGAATTTTGGCATCTAATCAGATGCCAAAATGCAGACGTGGGGTTGAAGAGAATGTAAAAAGAAATATGGTTTCCCTGATTTATTTGCATCATTTGAACCACATCGCATTCATCAGACATATGATTTTCATTAGGTTTGTGGACAAAATATTGCAAATAAAGCAAATGTGTGGGTATCATTCTCATTTCTTGTCAGGCATGTGTGCAATGCAGAGCAGTTTGTGTGTGGTCTGGGCTAAGGAGCTTACTGCACAGACGAAGCACTCTGGATGCCAGGTGCCATTGGCTGCAGTCAGGTACTTCTCCTTCACTGACTCCCCACAGCCAGAGCACTTGGGAGCAAAGAGCGAGTAGAAGTCCTTACAACAATATGGCTTCCCATCCTTCTCTAAGAAACCTAGGACAAGTATAAGATGCGTGCAAAACATTCAAGGTAACAAAATGTTTGAAAATGTTTGATTAAGTGGTTTCCTTAGGAGAAAAAATGAATGTGTGTGACCTTCAGGTCCAAACAGGCCTCCACAGTGTGTGCAGAAGAAGTGCTCAGGATGCCAAGTCTGGTCTAGCGCAGTCAAGATGTTCTGGTTAACCAAACAGAGATATAAATATTATTTCTTGCTTTTACATCGCTTTAAGATTAGTAAGCCTTTTCTCATTTCACTGATGTCAGACAGCAAAAACATGTTGATTGTGAAACACAAAGTGAATCGAAAGAAAAATTGCATTACTTTCTGATTAATGGCTTTGGTCTGCTCCAAACTGTAAGCCCTGTCTGCAAAACCCCAGTATGGTTTTGTGTGTTATTTATTAATTTGTTATGTGGATACATCTAGAAAAATGAATTATGTACTGCTTTTGACGTTTTGTTTTAGTTTTGTTATCATCCAATCTTCAAAATTGATGTAAATTGATGGATGGAATAGAGGACAGAATAAATTAAAAACAGCTACGCTTGAACTGGTGAGGCATTTTGGTTTGGAAATGGCATTTTATGCTGCCAGATATTCACCATTTAATTCATACAACCATAAATAGCAGTAACATATATTTTAGTCAATGTCTGTACTTAAAATGTGGGAGTTATTTTAACATCTTGTTTTTATTAGTCTCTCTATAACTATAGGATCATATATAAATCAATACCTGTACAATGGGCCCTCTGCAGTACGAACAGCGAGGTGAAAAGAGGTGATGATAGTCTTTGTCACAGTACGGTTGTCCCTCTCGCTCAAAGAAGCCTGTCGTGCTCAACTCTGATTTACAAACCACACACACGAAGTGCTCAGGGTGCCACACTTCACCCAGTGCAGTGATCATCTGAAGGGAGGAAATTAAATAGCAGAACAAGCAGTTTTTTACTTCTTCTATCATGTTAAATGTTGTCACTTAATCTCTCAAATCCCTTTGTTGTCCTGTACTAAAATATTTAAAAAAGCATCTATTTTTTTCTTTTGTTGATTGGCACAAAACACGTCCATTTATTTAAGCGACTTACTGTACCTTTCCCACAATGCATTTGTTGCAGGAAGCACAGTGGCCCTTAACTGTGGTGCGGACTCCAATCCTCTCCAGATCAGAACTCAGTCCTCCCAGCAGGTCATCTATAGTATCAGTTTTTGTGCTTTTGGTCAAGGTTTTTGCATCAGAACCTGTTTTGATGCTGCTCTTGTTGTTTTCTTGCTGTCCCTCTTCTGCTTTCCTTTTCATGGACTTCTTTTGAGTGAGTGGTGGAGGGGTTGTTGAAGATGCTGGATTCTAAATTATTAACACAAATAGTCACAAACATCTTTTGTTTGTAGTGATTTAGTTAATAGTTAATTTGCAAACAGTCAATTTCTCCTTTCAAGGATGAGCGGTGATAAGATAGCACAATGCTGCCCTCTGTTGCTAGGTCTGGTTCATTGCACTCAGTTGAATTTTGAACCCACTATGGTACTATTTTCTATTTTGCCATGTTTTCATGAATATGCAAAAATATACCTGTGCGAGAATATTGATTATCATTGATGAAACAGAAGCAATAACTTTTTTCAGTCACTGTACTGACCTCTTCCCCGAGACCCATCAGATCTTGCAAAACAGACTCCAGCTCTTTAGTGGGAGAATCTGGGTTCGAGAAAGCTGCCACAGGAGATGGAGGATCACTGAAAGCCAAAGAGAGACAAATTTAAGAAAATTTAAGAGCAAAATACCTCAAATTCTAAAGTCAAATGCCAATAAAACCAACTGTCAGTCGTGCCTCTGTACATGTAATCTGAAGCCTTTGTTGATGTTTGAACTTGGCAAGTGCTGGAGATGCCTCAGTTTGAATTTGTTAATCTGTCAGTCTGTTTAATGCCAGATAATAACTGCTGGCATTAAAGTAAAGTTCAAAGTATTCATTTGGTTTGGCAGTAAATTGTGTGCATATTAATACAGCTTAAAAGTAAAAAGAAAAAAGGGTTAAAAATATTTTTAAAATGCAATGACCAGAGGTAGCTCTCCTTATTGTATTTAATACAATAAAAATTAGCTTTCTATTCTATTACTGTATATTCAAACCTATAATTGCTTTGAATAAAGTGTTCAGAAAGAGCACTGATTACAGAAAGGTGGTTCACCTGTAGACATTTGAGCTGGCTGAGCCTTTTTCTTTCTTGACTGCACCTGGTACCTGTGGACATACAATCAACACTCACTGTTTCACTGAAGGAAGCAGTACGAATTCAAGATGTTTCAATCATCTGCAAAAGGCAGAGGTCGGCTCATTATGATTACATTTCAAATTCAGCGACAATTGATGTAGCAAGATGTGGTGATCCATCGAGTTATGACGTTTAGAATTGTTGTGGTTTTGCACTCACCTCTCTGCTGACTGTATCATCCGTGCTGTTTTCCTTGACACTCTTTGAAGCAGCTGCATCCAGTGCAAGCTCTGCCAACAGAAGATCTGTGACAGGATATAGGCCACACATTTTTCAACCACACGTCTACATTAACACTTATGCAGGCATATGCATTACAGTAGCCGAACAACCATTAAAACGCAGTGATTTTTCTCTCAGGGGTTCACTGTGTAAACCGGAAGCGGTTTAGCACTGAGCGACACGTAGAGCACCTTGACATTATCAGGATCTGAGGTTGATTCATGCAACTCAGCTTCCTCAGGAAGTGGTGATTAAACAGTTTGCAGAAGAGAAACTTGAAAGAAATGTAACAATGACAAATATTGATTTAAATAATAAAGTATAGATAATTAGATAAAGTACTATATGAGGAAATGGTAACATGGTTGATTGAAAACAAAAAGACTTAATTATATGTTTTTAGTACTATTTGAAAATCTATTCTTCCTGAGTCTTAAAAGTCTTCATCACTCAGAGTGTACAGTATATACCGATACATCTTATTTCACAATCTGTTCAATATTTCATATCTAGTTTCCAACTCATTTGTAAATAATAGCACATTACACTGATTAAACAACAAGAATCATGTTTACTAATCAGGTTGAGGAGGTAGAAGAAAGTTGCCTTACCAAGCTCATCCATGTTGTTTGTTCTCTGCTCCGCTCTCAGCACAAAACCAACTTGAAAGTGAGTTGAGTGTGCAGGGTTTTTCGCAAGTCTTTTTTTTTTTTTTTTTTTTTCTAGTAGTTACTAAGTTTGCCAACCCGTATTTCACAGTCACTTTCTCTGACATTGTTTGAGGCCAACAGAACATCAATGATGTTGATCATGTTTTTGGGGAGCAGAGGAAGCCACGGACTATTTCTGACCAATTCTGAGATTCATGTTGTAAATTGTTGACTGTGTTATATTATATTTATGATTTTTATGAGAAAACACCCCAAGTATTCAAAATAGCTTCACATTATCTGCCATTAGTTTTACATTAAGCAACAAAATGCATTTTAAATAAAAATAATAAAGAAAACAAACACATACACACACATATATAAATCAAATTTACATTGAAGAAATAAACAGTATATATAATAAAACTCACAGTGACCAATACATTTCAGTGCTCCTAAATAACATTCATGGCAGTGGAGCAATGCAGTTTAAGATTAAACATTCCCATGTGGCTTCAGCTGACATGATCATTTTTATTGCAGCCTTCTATTATGAATTACTATGCACCGTATTTTAATTAATTTTATTTACTTATTTATTGCTATTTTTTTATTGGTTGTTTGTTAATGTTGTGTCTCATTGTTGTCAGTAGGACTGTCTGACATGCTTATACATATTTCAAAAAAGATGGAAAGATTGCTTTGTTTGTCTAAGGAGTTACTTGGGCCGGCCCTGTGTATAGCGCCAAACACTATCGATATATAAAGTGAAATGCATGACACGCTTGGGTCACGTGCGTATACTAGGATGTCAAGCCTCTTCGTGAACGCGCACGCGTGGTCTTAACAAGGACAGGGAAACTCCACAATAGAAAATGTCATTAGTCAGGGCGGTCAATGTTATACACCGAGGAGGAAAAGTTACAAAAAGGATGCTGCCCTCATTTAGTGCAACAGCCCCAAGGTTCAGATTCCGTACCCACTTTGATTTACTCGCCATATGGGCAGTCATTTCAGTGCGCGCACACCTGCGTTATCTCGCCCCACTTTCGTCACAACCATTACCTTCCATATTTGGGGGGGGGGGGATGTATTTCTGTGAATCCAAAATGTACATTTTGAAATTCTAATGTACAGTGACACGTTTTATGGTGTAAAATATTACACAATGTTAACATTCGCTGCAGTCGTGTGCAGACTAGCTTCAGCGGCTTATTTCCAACAATTTAAAAGTAAAACCGTCCCCTATTTTCTGGTTTCGTCCTTAACCGGAAAGGTCTGTGTTTACAGCACAGCCTTTGCTCCACGTTAGCATCGTGGATTTGATGACTAGTGGAGACAGTGATCTGTTTGTGTTTTTAATAATCAAAACCATTTAAAAGTTTTATTTGAAAAATACATTCGGCCAATTTTGTGCAACACGGCGATTCTTATGATTGATTGGAAGCGGAGCGTCACAGCAATGACTTGGTGGCTAACGTAGCGCTGAGGTTAGCCAGCCAGGCAACCGCAGCTAACGTCATCACGACAGCTGCGGCACATCCAGTCCACACACACACACACACACACAGGTATTTACGGAAACAAACTTACTCTTGTTACACCCTCGTTTAAAGACCGACAACACGAATCTGCTGCTGTTTTACGTCTAGCTGTCCCCTGCACACTGCCCTGCAGGTCGAGGCAAGTGCGACCATGGGTGCGGAGAGCAGCGCTGTGCGGAGCTACACCCTGGAGGAGCCGCTCCTCACGCTGCCCTCTGGACTCACCATGTACACGGCGGTGCTTCAGGATGGAAAGCGCGCATCTGTGTTTGTCCATAAGCGGGACAATGAGGATAAGGTCAACAAAGCTGCCAAGGTATTTATGCCGTACCACTCTACTTTAACAGTACTTTAACAGTAGGAGAGGTAGTACTTGCCAAAGGTGGAAAGAAGAGTGTGGAATGTTCTATTTAAATAAGAGTGGTTAAAAAGAACAAGATCTCAAATTGTTTTTAATTAATGAAACACCTGCCCAATGTAATATTCAATAACAAAGTTAACCATGTTTATAGGTATAATATGTTGATTAAGTGCAGACCATCCTATAAAACATTTTCAAACACTACTGGCTTTCAAGGTGAAATCAACTGTATGTTCCTCCTGAATCATTCTTCTTTTTGTTACTAACAAACATACTGAAAATCTATAAGGGTTGTGACTTGGAAAGAAGTCCAAACTCTACATTCACTGCAGTACTTCCCATGGTTAAATCTTTTCCCTTGCATTTATTACTTAGTAAATGTAGTGGATATGATTTAAAATGTGGTGCACATCACATCTAAAATATTATTTAGTAACAGTCAAATGACAAATTTTAAAAACTTCTTGAACTTCAGTTACACAAAATAACATTAATTACAATAATGTGAGTCAGTATAATTTATTACTTTTCACCTCTGGTGATTGGTACAGTGGACGTGCGTGTCCACATGGACTTTAAAATTGTCACAGTAGCAACAGCACTTTGTATTGGACTGAAATTGTCAATTCATGGTTTTTGGCAGCTGCATGATACTTAGATTTTTAAAGAAAGGGAATATTTTTATTTGCCCCAGCACCTGAAGACCTTGCGGCATCCCTGTCTTCTACGCTTCCTGTCCTGCTCGGTGCAGGATGGTGGCATCCACCTGGTGACTGAGCGTGTGCAGCCCCTGGAGCTGCTGCTGGACAGCCTCTCCCCCGAGGAAATCTGTGCAGGCATCTATGACCTCCTGCAAGCTCTTGTCTTTCTGCATGAACGGGTGAGCAGTAAAAACATGACACAGCTGCTTTAGCAATAGGTGACAAGCCCACTGTAAGATTATCTTAAATTATTGTTGTATTATTTTTTTTCCCCCCTAAAATAGTGCATAACAACAATTTGTTTCCAATGTATCCAAATTGAGAGGACAAACCAACACAGTGAGAAATAGATTTATTTATTGCAATATCATATTGTTTGAAAGTCATGACTACACATGATGATAAAGTAGAGATCAAGGCATGACCGTTGGGTGCAGGTCACAACAACATGCTATGTTCCTTTTTGTTTAATATTCTTTCTCCAAATCCCCCAGCTGAGTTGAGCTGTGAGTGTGAACATTATGCTATCATCACCACAGAGATGTCAATAATAATTATGATTCCAGTCTTTCCTGTTGTGCATTTATCATATTTGATGACACTGGTGTTTTTAAGGTTTTTGGTTTGAGGTAAATAGTCATAAGGTGTTTAATGTGACTCTGAAACTTTCCTTCTTTTCCACCAGGGCAAATCAAGCCATAACAATGTTGGCATTTCTTCTGTGTATGTCAGTGAAGATGGTCATTGGAAACTGGGAGGGATGGAGACTGTCTGCAAGTTCTCTGAAGCAACTCCTGAGGTGAGAGGTTGAATTAAAACATGTTTTACCGTTTATTTTCCTTTTTTCTACAAATCTAACTACAGTTTAACAGACATTTGAAGATTCGGTTTACTTTACGATTTCAATGTTTTTGGTTTACATGCTCAGTTTCTCACAAGCATACAGAACGTGAGAGAGGCCAGCTGCATTCCTCCAGAGGAGCAGGTAAGCAGATTTACATTGGTTAGAAAATAAAATCATTTTCTCCTTATGTTTACAAGTTCTTATGAAACATTTGACAGGTTGAGGGCTTTAAAATTCTTATGGATAAAAACGCTCATGCTCGGGACTGCTACTCTTTTGGAATGATGGTTGAGACCCTGATCCCTCTCCTGAATGGTTATGGTGAGAAAAGATAATGTTAAGACCTCACATTTTGCTTTGCATCTTGTCAAAATGTTCCTGTATACACCTTATGGATTACATGCCCCCACTCCTTTCCACCCGTTTCCAGTTTCACAGGAGCTGTCCGACAGTCTGAAGAAGACCCTGCAGGCAGGTCTGCTTAACTCTGACCCTTTGTGCCGACCACCACTCAGCTCCCTGCTGACTCATGATTTTTTCAGGTTTGGTAATCTTGTTTTCCTGCTGCTGTTATTGTTAGAATGATGCTGAAACAAATTTGTTTTCAAACTATTTTCCTATGAATAGGAATGACTATCTAGAGGTGATGAATTTTCTCAAGAGCCTGACCTTGAAGACAGAAGAAGAAAAGAACGAATTCTTTAAGTGAGAGATTACTTCCTTTACTTATTATTTAGTGCACTTTTTTTGTTGGTCATATTGTGTTCACATTAGCATAGTAATTTGGATGTGTCATGTACTTTTGTGTGTAACAGTGTAACACCATCAGTATTTTCCATTAACTTAAATAATGCCATGCCTCATTCAAATAATGTATAATTCAAACTGGAACCTCTTTTGTCACAAATCTCTTAACATGCTGGTTGTGCGTATGCGTGTCTGTAGGTTTCTTTTAGACCGGGTCCAAAGTCTCCCCGAAGAGCTGACAGCTGCACGTCTTGTCCCCAAACTGCTCAATTCTCTCGTTTTTGCAGAACCCATGGCAGTCAGAAGTTTCTTGCCTCATCTACTAAGGCCAAAGATGGGTGAGAATATATTAAATTACCTTTTGATTCTAATATTAACTCAAATCTTGTATCCTCCTCAAAGATAAAGAAGCTGTCAAGTACAGCTCTGTTAACGTCTTTATTTCTGCCTGTCCTGATAGAGTCGAGCAGTGGTGGTGGAAGTGAGGAATGCCTGCTCTCTCTGAGCCTTTACCAGAAGCACGTGATTCCTCATCTGCTGAAGCTCTACAAAGTTAACGAGGAGCATGTGAGGGTCGTACTGCTGGGACATATCCACATCTACGCTGAGTTCTTCTCCCATGATGAGCTTAAAAATCAGATCCTGCCTCAGGTAGAGTGACATATTGGCATCAATGTGATCTTCATGTCAGACTTTGGTGAGAAGACAGATACTGCTCACGTCCGTCCTATTACTTTTGGAACCTAAGCCTGACTGGAGGCTGGGAGAAAACAGCAAGCCCAACTAACTGCAAAATAAATACACCAGTCAAAAGGTTGGACACACCTTCTCATTTTATGTGATCCAAAGGTGTGTCCAAACATTGTGTATGTATGTGCGTATGTGTGTGTATGTGTGTATGTGTGCGTGTGTATAAATATATATATAATGTGAATTAATTCATTATAATAATTATATGTATACAAAAAAAGGAACAAGGGGGAACCCTTTTCACTGCTGCACCAGAGAAGAATGTATGTAGTTACATTCTCACACACAACTGTACTACTTCCTCTTGCTTGCTTGACCACTCAATTAACACAAGCACACATAAAACTGAATCCCCCCCCC
>JAFBJR010000180.1:5774554-5872924 GCA_016785285.1 Brachirus orientalis | reverse complement strand
CTGAACCCCCCCCCCCCCCCGGTCATGCTGACAATTTAAGAAAAAATACTGTTAAAATACCCTAACCCTAACCCAAATGTAACGGGCAATAACAAATGTTATGTAATCATCTCTTCATAACATAACATCTTTTTGTTATCCCCTGACTACAGGTTTTGTTAGGAATGAGAGACACCAATGATTCTCTGGTTGCCATGACACTGCAAAGTCTAGCAGTGCTGGTGCCACTGCTTGGAGCTCAAGTGGTGGTTGGAGGAGAGAGAACCAAGGTCTTTAAACGCACCACACCTAACTTCACCAAGTCAACAGAGGTCACCCCTGAAAGTAAGCAAGTTTTATAATAAAGCAAATAGCAACAATGCATTCATATGCCATGTGTATACTTTGTGAATAACCTTGCACAAACTCTGCCACTGTTTTATTTACTAAGGTTTGAGTCTATGTGCTTTGTTTGTTGCCTTTCGTGAGCTTCTGTGCCTTTTTATTTATTGTGTCTTTTATTTATTATTCTGTACAGCACTTTGATACACTGTGTTTTTTAAAGTGCTTTACAAATAAAATTGTATTGGATTGGGATTGGATTGTTCAGAAGTAGTCGTTGAGATGGTGAGAGAAATCTCACTCATTTTCTACCGCTTTATTCTTAACGTGAGGGTCGCAGGTGCCCAATCCCAGCTGACATAGGGTGAAAGGCGGGTTACACCCTGGACAGGTCGCCAGTCCATCACAGACCCACATAGAGACAAACAACCATCCACTCTCACCTTCACACCTACGGGCAATTTAGAGTGTTCAGTTGGCCTATTCCCCAAATCTGCATATTTTTTGGACTGTGGGAGGAAGCCGGAGAACCCGTAGAAAACCCACGCACACATGGGAGAACATGTAAACTCCATGCAGAAACGGTTGCGAACCCAGGTCTTCTTTCTGCAAAGGCAAAAGTGCTAAACACTACACCAATCCTGTGGCCCATCCTCCAACTTACTATAACAAATTTATTTAATTTAACTGACTGCAAAGAAGCCTTGAAGCATCAGGAATGTTGTACTACCGCACTGCTTGCCTCGGTACTTGAGAAACGGGTTTTTTACGAGGCACAGGTCAACCTACAAATTCTATAATTAGAAATTTAAATGTCGCAACAACCAGTCTACATTCAAGCTTTTTGCAAGTTGGCTGCCTAAATACAACATATAGCTTGCCATTATCAGTGAGGATCTCCATATATGGGTTATGAATGTTGTATTTGGTTTTTCTTTAATAGCAACATTTTAGTGTAAGTCTAACTTTATTTTATCCCCCTTTATTGTTGTTTGTCTTTAGCGTCACCTGTCCATAGAGTTGGAGGTTTCTACCCTCAGTTGGCCCAGCCTTCCAAGGTCTTGAGTTTATTCTCCAGACCACCAGGGGCTGAAGACATTGTGCTGGGTAATATGGACAGTTTAACAGATAGCACAGAGATTCCTCAAAGTTACCCTCTGATGCCAAAATTGGGTACAACACCACACCCTTAATACTTAAAACTATTCCTTTCAACTGAAGTGAGTTATTTGTCTGCTGAAAGCTCAGTATGTTTTTTTTGTTGTATTGTTGGTTACAGATGCAAATAGACAAATGTCTCTGCCTTTGAATGGCCTTCATCAGGACAGCAAGATGGCGCCATTGTCATTCAGCCCAGAGCTGCCACACAGACTAAAAGGCCCAGTGGAAGACTGGCCTGACTGGAGTGACACTGAAGAAAGCCAGCACAGAAATAGACAGTCAGTCCAGATCCACATTCAGGCCTCAGAAGGAGTCAAGCCAGTCAGCAGCAGACAACTACTTTCACAACGGAACATTGAAGAGGAGCCATGGGAAGACTTTGAGGACACTGAACCTTCCTCAGATCTTTCACCTACTGCTCCTTTAACAGACCCAGTAATAATCGCACCGCCCACAGGGGGCACTGCTACTTCACCTGCTAAACAGGTTTCTGAATCATTGCGTTTGGGATCATCCAACCCCCTCAAACTAACATCAACACTGCAACAATCCACTCAGAGCAAGATCACCTCTTCATGGGACAATAGCTGGGCTCAACAAGAGGACCAATCGGAAAAATCACCCAAACCTACGGAGGCTCAAAAGAATGGCAGAATAGGTGGTTTGGGGGAGGAGTTCACCATTAAGGTGAAGAAAAAGGAAGAGCATGACCCAGAGCTGGATTTGTTTGCTGACATGGTGCCAGATATCAAGCTGTCTTCTCCAGCTCTGCTGTCCCTGAAAGAAAGCAGTATGAATGATGGTGGACTGTCTGTGTCCTCTGAAAACACCAAAACCCTGCAGGCTGACTTGCCAAGCAATACCATAACACTTACTGCCAAATTTGCAGCTACCAACCTGACGGAGGTAAGAGCATTTCCAGAATCATGTTATACATTCTATAAAATGTGAAGAATCTAATTTTCTCATTTTCTTTCTATATCAGTATTCATCTAGTGATGGGGAAACACTGCATTAGGTTACTTTACTTTATATGGCACATATAAACATGAAGTTGATAGGGTTTCCACTTATTAAAGTACATCCACTTGTATGGATTCCGGTTTAAATTGTTTTAAGAAAAATAAGAACTTCATACTTGTAATAGGTTTTCCCACTTCAAAAATTCACCCTTTGCCTGTTGATGATTGAATGAGCTTAATGTTAATTGATGTAGTTTCTTTCTCATATGTTTTAAAAGATGGAAGCAGATGGCTGGGGAGATGGAGATGATCTGAACTGGGAGGACGAGAACACCTGGTGATGAACCGCTCTCTTATTCATCTTCAGTAAAGAAAAAAAAGACTTGAAGTTGCTCTAGTTGTCATTTAACATGATGCAGTAAGAATAATGAATAGGAATTAGCTGTTTTCCTGGTTGAGACATTAGTTTATGGCTTTTTTTTGAACTGGAAGGATTGGCTGCTCATTAGACTTGGACAAATGAAGCCACTCTTTTTTTGCCAATTGATACAAGTCACCCTGATATGAATTAGGATCCTAATCGGAGGTGAATGTCATTTTGTTTTATCTTTTATTTTTTAAATGTGCCAACTTTACCAGTGGCATCACGAACAAGAGAGCCTTCTTGGCAAGTTATAACTTGTCCCAAACATGTCAGGTTTGATTTACAGAAAGCTTGCACTTTGAATGAATGTATACTACGAAGTACATAATTTATTAATAGGTCTTTGGTTGCTGGTGAAATAAAGATTTTACTGTATTGGATATGGCTCTGTTTTCTTTGCTCAATACATACATTTTTAACCTATGCCATTTCTTGTGAGGACAGTAAAACTTTGCAATTAAATACTGTGTATTCAAACAAGTTTAATAAACATCATAAAACAAGAGTTTTAAAAGAGGAAGAGGAACTATTTTCAGTAGCAGTAATGGGTATGATAGACAGATTTTTTTTACTTATAAAGTAAATAAGCTGTTAGACAGTTTGCCCAGCTTTTCTGATGTGGTTTATGAGGGTCTGCAGCTCCACCAGTCTGGATTCCAGCCATTGTGGTGGAGCAGAAGAGTTGTCTTGGCCCTCCATCAGAGCCTGAAGGGCTTTTAAAGCACTCTCAGCTGTCTGGATGTAGCGACAGTACTCCTCTGCACTGGTCTCTTGCCGAGCTCTTTTTGGACATGGCTAAAAGGGGAAATAGTCCTGTTAGTTCTTAAAGTATGACTTTTGTTTTTACATGAAAGAATGAATGAATTTTTGACTTGCTTAAAAAATATTATACAGTACTTTTAACATTAATTTGCTAAATATTGTAAAAAACTGATGGAAGATTATTACTCGGTGAGGTTTTTACCAAGCTATTATATTTTTATGGCATTACAAATATTGAAATGTCACCAACCTTCATTTAAAATATATCAATAAACGATGTTACCTCAAAAAGCACACAAGACCCAATGAAAATAGGCTTCACGAATAAATCATGTTTCCTAAGGAACTAACCACATTTAATTCTCCTCTATAATCCCCAGTGTTCGTCTGTATTTCAAATTACTCACACCAAAGAAAATAATTCTTTGGTAAATTTAGTCCAACATGCACTACACCACTTAGTTCTTAAAGGAGTAGTTGGATCAAACTCATTGGCCTGCAACCAATCAGTGACTACATGTGTAGCAATATAGAGTAGAAAACTAAATGATGCCACTAACCTCTGTAACTGGAACTGCTTCAGCAGTCTGTTTGCTACAATAATTTTCTTTGTTTTCCAGCTTCTCATTATGTTGTATTATTTCTGCAGTCTCCATCTTGAGCCGGTGGAGCCGTGACTCTGCATCTTCCCGAGCATTAACAGTCTACAACAAAAAGAGTCTCATTCAAATGTGTCAACTGCATTTATGTAAATGTTAATCACAATTCATCAGCATCCCTTACCTTGCTTAAATAATTCACTACCTTTGTCTTTGTTTCTTCTATGGACAAACTTTGGGAAATGACTTCCTCATGGTTTGTAACCTTTAATAACAGAAGGACAAATTAGAGTTTTGTTAGGGTATCAACAGTACCGAGCACTACATCTGAGACATGAATAAATTCAAAATGTATTCCTCTACTTCTGCAAAATGAGAGAAGGCCTCCAGGGCATGCTGATGTAGCAGCCATGGTCCGTCAGCCAGCAGGGCTCCAAACAGACTACTCAGCCGTGGCAGAATGTGACTCTGTGGGACCAGAGATTAGTGAGAATAGAAGACTGAAAACATTGTGGTGAAAAAATTCAAAAATATAATCACAATATCTCCTTTTTTGTGTTTAGCTTTTTATGCTGGACATTGACAGCACTTTAAGCATCATCTAATGAGAATACCAGTAGAATAGTTACCACTGGTGAGGATATAAAACTGTAGTGTGTAACTTTTAACTATAAACATGTACAATACATTTAATCCCTTGTTAAATAAATCCATACAATGCTGTTTAAGCCTATCAGCTCCACATGTATAATGCTACTTTAAGTATAATTTTCAACAGTGGTTTCAGTACCTGGCTGTCAGAAGGAATAAAAATCTTCCCCAGGGAGGCTAGAAACTCCAGAGCTGCCAGCAATAGCTGATCGGAACACTTTTGAGACATCAGAGCATCCACACACGTTAGTGCCTGGAAGTAACACACACACAAATTCAGTCAACACAAGTGTTCTTCATTTTCCATTTGCTGAATACATAAACAATATACCTGACAAATGAATTGAGGGTCTAAGTTTTTCACCAACTCAGTTGATATGGACAAAAGCAGCTGCAGAGTGCACTGGAGCACAGGCTGGGTCTGCACCTGGAGTGTGAAAGGTTACTATGGCAATTATTTGTGGATTTGAATCACATCTGCGTGTATGTTGTTGGACCTCACCTGATCTGAATTCATGCGTAACCAGAGCTGTGTGACCATCCTCATTACAGACAACACACATTGTTCCTGGAGAGATGACTGCCCTCGAACCACCACTAGGAGGGACAACAGTACCATGTTCTGGGGACAGAAGTGACTTGATGAACAAAAAATATTGTGTCCATTTTTCATTTCAGTTACACTCGCCTGCTTCCTTCCATTGTTTTCTCTTACTTAGTGCAGTTCAACAACACAACTATGAATAACAGTGCCCCATCCTGAAGCAGAGGACTTTGGAGTTGTTGAAGACATTTATTAAATGTTAGTAAAGGTGCACATCATTTATGTGTGATATATAAATACAATCAGAAACATTCCCATCTTCTAAAAAAACAACTGAGAACTTTGGGACAAAGTTGTTCATTTCAATAATGTATTGTCTATTTTTATTTTATCTTTTATTTCCATCCTACTATTGTGCAAAAAAACACCAAGCAAATGTGATCGTATGTGAAAAACTAATTGTCTAATTACATTTTCATTGTCACATCTAGGGTTACAACAAAGACTACATGGCATAGTATGCAACATTAATACTATTTAATAAACATCTAAACTTTTTATATTCATTCATACATTGTCTACCGCTTTATCCTCCACATGACTATAAAGTCAGTCACAAGGCCACTCCCAGCTAACATAGGGCGAAAGGCAGGGTACAAGTCTATCACAGGGCCACACAAAGACAAACAACTATTCACTCTCACATTCACATCTGGACTGTGGAGAGTAGCCGGAGAAAACCCAGACACACACGGGGAAAATATACAAACAGAAAGGACCTTGTTTCAACTGGAGCATGATCCCTGGTGTTTTTGCCACAAAAGCTACAGTGCTAACCACTACACCTACCATGAGGCTGATGTTTTATATGATACAACATACAGTACATTTACATCAGATTATTACACCACCAGCTACATCCAATGTCATGCTCACCAGTTTGTCCAGATGTCCCAGTTTGTGCCCTCCATTCTGCCAGTCAGTCAGCACTTTTTGAGTTATGCCAATTATGTCCGCTTCCACACGGTGTCGGACATCCTGAGAAAGAGCTTTAAGGAGGACATGATTCCATAGTGGTAGGTTCTCCTCTTCAGAGGGTGGGAAACGCCTCACCAGCTCTATCTGGAAAAGCAAACACTTTGAATTCATGAGAGGAAATCTCATGGCAAAGTTATGAGCTAATAAAGTGGCTTTTTTAAATATCAAGGACAAAGATACAGGAACACTTTTATTTAGCACAATTAATACTATTACACAAAACACAACATACACTGTCCAGAAACTAATAATATGGATCAAAAAAATGTCTATCACATCTAATCAACTATAGGCTCACTCAAACTCAAACTTCTTTCTTAACGTCTCAATTCCTCTGCATCTTTGCTAATCTTTTCTTTGAAAATGATCTTAAAAATTATCTTTCAACATGTCATTATGAACTGCAAGATCAACAATACAAGACTTGAGCAAAGCTTTCTATGCAGCTGATGTCAATTTGTTTAAGACGTTACAACAACTCACTCCAGTTCATTTACACATGCCCTTCATCATCATCAGAATGTCTGTCATCTAAATGAATACAGTAGATTCCACATGTCACCAATGCATAGTGTGATCTCAAGTAATTTCTAACCTGGTGGTTTGGTGTCATAAGGAAAATCATTCGTTTGAGCAGCAGGCTTAAGTGGAACAACTGGTAACACTCCGTGGTGCACATCTTCACCTAATGGAGAGGAGGGAGAAGCAGAGAGGATGTTAGAGACTCTTGAGTGTCCATGTGAACACATATAAGTAGTCAAGTCACCAGGACATCAGGATGGAAGAAAGGTGAAGAAGTGAAGCAGAGGGACGTGTATGGAAATCAGTGGGTTCCAGGTCGATCTGAGTATGTTATGGTGAAACAGGTTATAAAAAGGTATCAGTCCCCAAGGTCCCTCAACACCAATTGTCACCTCTGTTGGGGTGCCACAAAAACAGTGTGGACCTCATACTAATTCACAAACCCACAGAGTGGGGGGGGGGGCTTTAAGTTCTATAGACAGTTCTCCCAAAGAAGTCGAAGACCTTGTGGTTTCTACAAAAGATGGTGGTATCCATCATCTCAAAAGATTTCAAAATTTGGTTAATGTGATACCATTAACTCTTGCGTGTCCATAAACATTAAACTATTTCAGGTATACTGAGCAGCAAAAAGATGCAGGTTAATCTCTTTAAGATTAAAACAAAACAGGACCACAAACCTATTCCTTCAGGTGTATTGTGTTTTAGCTAAATTCTACCTACCAGCTGAGCAATGAGGAGGATATGATGTAGACAAAGTTCTGCTGTCCCATATCTGTGTACATATAAGAAAAAAAATCTGTACAATCAATATGTTACAGAAAAAATGTAAAACTGTTTACTACTAGGCTTTGGAGAAACAGATGCTGTAATAATGATTGAGAGTTATGCACTTGTTGGTAAGTCACATTCTGTATGTGAACATGCCTGTAAATGAACTGGATGAAAAATACAAACCATTCACAGTCTTAGTGGAAAATACATTAAGACATGATTCAAAGTGATAACTACATCACTCCTGGCTCTCACCGTGCTGTAAAGCACCACACATCTGTTGCCAATAAAGCTGTCTGTGTATCAGCCTGTAGGACTGCATCAATCAAACATCGCTCCTAAAAAAGAGAGAGAGAGAAAGCAAATGGAAAGTAAAACAGCCAAGATACGAAACACAAAGGGGCAATAAAGCAAGGAAACTAAAGTAGCCAGAAAAAACAAGTTAATTTAACAAAAGAAAGCGAAAGAATAATTTGCTTTGAATGATAGGAAATCCCATTCTAAAATACATCCAAGAATAAGGCTAGATAGCAAATATAAATATACAGAATTTTTGATGTAATGATTATATATTCACCATTCTTTTTAACATGATCAAATATTGTGTACATGATTTCATTTCTGTCATTATTTTATTTAAAAAGTAATTTATTTTTGATCAGGTGAAGACTGAAGCAGAAAGAAACAATTCCTAAATCAAAATCATTTATGAAGTAGTGCATATTTCATGGCAGACAAATTGACATGTGCTACTCTGTAGTCTTTATTTGAGTGATTTACAATAAAAAAGGGCTTTGCTACAAAGTGAAAATGTGTTAGCCTCACCAGCACGGGAAAGTAAACAGGGGGAAGTGCAGCCACACTGGCACAGAGTTGCACGCACATGTTGTGGTGCAGTGTGACTTGGACCTGGGCCTGACCTCTCATCATCACTCCTGGCAAGAGCACCGGTACCTTGCGCTCAGTATAACAACGACGGAAACTAGTGAACAAGGCCTTGTAAAGAGGAAGCCTGGAGACAGAGGGGATGTAGAGATGTTTTGAAGCGTAAGAAGAAGGTCAAAACTCAAAGTTTCCCTCAATTTAAAAATAATCCACACAACAGCAATGTCAACATAATATGTTGGTTAACTGATGTAAAAGGACTGCTTATGGATAAATACAATACATCTTTACACTGTTACATTATTACAATTTAACTTCCTGATTACAAATTCATCAAATAAATCCATAAATAAAAAAATCTACTATAATAACCTGATCAATCATTAACTGACTGATTTCCTTGTCAAACTGCTAATGACTGACATACATAAACTCTTTTTATTGCTAGTTTGCAGCATGCAATCGGTTTGACTGCATTAAAGTACCAAATTATTCCTTAAAATGTCCCCAAAAACATGTATTACCTGGGTGTGTCTTCTGGGAACTGGCTGCCAGTGTGCCAAAGCTGCAGAACCTCCTCAGGCTGCATGGCCAGCTGACCCAAGACACTCATCAGCAGAAGACAATGAGGAAGCTCATGTTCAGGACTTAACCCTGCAGAAAAAAACAGGGTATTTTATAGATTTTTGCATCTCAGAAACATGATGGCAACATTCCTCTAACAGTATACATATCGACATTCAAATATTCCCAGAGGTGTCAAGCTCTTGGTTAATTACAAGTTTTGAAAATAATAGATTTAACAATGAGTAATCATTTGGTCTAAGGACCTACCAAGATATTTTAGTAGTAAACTGTAATTATAATAAGCAGACAATATACAGGACTCACTGTTATCAGTGCCAGTTCAGCTAATCATTTTTGGTTTAGTTTGCAGGAAAATGATGCTGTATTATCCATTAAAATGACTGTTGGTTTCCAGACATTCAGAGGAGAATTCCAGAAATTAACACAAGAAAGGCAACAGAAAATACATAAAGATATGCCAGACCTCATCAGAGGCTGCCCCCATTTTAAATTTTCTTAAATACCCATTACCCAGATGACTGATAACATTCAGACACCACATGAAATACTTACTGCATAACTCGTGCTAAAAATTATAAGGAATAAATACTTAACAGCTAACTACAGAAAACAATATTCCAATTGCAAAGGAAAACAGAGGAGCATCTACGAATCCTGACACAGTATCTGAGAAAACTCACGTAGGTCCTGCTGGAGGACAATCTCAGTGAATGGCCTTAAAGGCAACAGCTGAAGCAGTAGGGCCTCCATGGGAACCAGAGCTGCTGCCTTCAACTCCTCAGACAGCACTGTAGGCAGTGTCTGAGCAGACAAGCTGGGAGGAAACTTACTGAAAGACAACAGACCCATCTGAGGAAATGTTTAAACTTATGGTCCAAATCTGTTTCTTACAACTAAAGCCAAACCACACATACCTGACAATCTGAAGGTAAAGTTGGTGAAAGCAGCTAAAATTCTTTGTGAGAAAAAATTTAAATTCCTGTTAAATAAAATGAAAAAAATTATAATGAGATGTAACTTCTAAAGACATGATTATAGTGCATAACACATTATAAGGTGGCATTAAGTGTTCATAGATCTGAGAAAGCTGTAAGCAGATTCTAATTTTTGCACCTTCACATAATGAACCAACGTGTTGGCAAAAAACCTGCTCATTTTTGCACTTTTCTGGAACAGCTTGTATTCTGGACTTTGTGCGGCCTCCTTTAAAGAGAACAAAAAGGCTTTAAGACAAAAGGTAATAAAGAAACACATGTCACACACAAGTGCACACCATTCCTTCAAAATATAGGATGCAGTTAACAGTACATTCAACAGAATTATCCCCAAAAATAGCAACTCTAGTGGTATCTAATCAGTAAAGAATAAAATGTACTCTACTTCAGCACATTTACATCTCCAAAAGACAGGGAACAATCCAAGTAAAAGATGCAGTAAAATCATATTTGATCCTGCTTCGGTAAAAAAATGAAAATCAGCAGCTACAAAATCGCCATACACAATCTATATTGTATCATTTTGTGATTAGTTCATACCTGTTGACCAGCATTCATTATCTGTTCTGCCCACTCCACACAGCTGTGGAAGGAGGCCAGCAGGTTTTCACATAGGCTGGAACTGATGTTACTATGATGCAGATGTTCCTCTACCAATGAGCGGTACTTCAGACTCTGTCTAATTACAAATAATCACAATTTCAAATTACCAAATTGGTAATTAAAATGTATCTACCTCTTACAACCTGATAACTTTGGTACAACAGACAAGATTACATCAGAAAAAACATAAACATGTACTGTATGTCTACTTTACTGACTTGATGAGAAATTTCCATGTGTTTGCATGAAGAGCTATGTCCAGGTTGGAAATAATAGAGCAGATATCCAGAAAGCTGTGAATCACTGGGGAAGATAAAAAAAAACATGATCAATTAATTATACTGCAATAAATCCATACAAGTGCAGTAATAGAAAGGTGTACCAGCAAAGAGTGTGGCAATGACACACAGATGTACACACCTGTAACAATGTCAGAGACGTCCTCCTCTGAGGCACTGCTGTCCAGAGAGAGACGGTCCAACAGCTCCAACAGACCCTTCTGAAGGGAATATGCCTCCTTGAAGAGTCCTTGCAGCAGATCAGCCACCAGTGACAGACGTCCACAGTAAACCACCTCACTCTCCTTTGGACAATATGCAAAATCTTCTATCTTTTTTGTTTGTTTTTCACTAAATTGGTGCTGGTGCCTAACTCCAGCTGATGTGGGGCGGGAGGCTGGACAGGTCGCCAGTCCATCGCAGGGCCACACAGAGACAGACAACCATTCACTCTCACATTCACACCTTTGGGCAATTTGAAATTAATCAACTCATTTGATTTAACACAGACCTGGTAGATATTAAAATAGTTACTGTATATTTAAATGCCTAGCACAATTTTATATTTTTATATAAGTTTATATATATTTTATATAAGTACAGTGATTACTCTGCAACATGTTTATGTTTAACATACAGTAGATTGAAAATGCAGGCTTGACATCCGCTACGACTTAGAATGCACTCATAACACTATTGCACTGAACAGACTGACCTTGCAGTGTAAAAAAGTCTCCCTCAGGACTTTCAGGATACAACTAGGTAAGGAGCGAATAGCATCCAGGTCAGGAGCTTCCTCAAATGAGCAAACATGACGAACACACGTAGACAGTGCATCAATTAGCTGCGTCATTGCCTAAAAAAGACCACAACCGCTTGTCAATTTTTTTTTTAAAATACTTTGGCTACAACTTACTGGATAACATACATAGCTTTAACTTGTGTGAAGATGCTGATAGAAACATCAAGAAACACCTTGCCTAACAACTAATTCATTAACTGTATGCTAACATGAATAATACAGCTATAACACAAGTACCTGAAGAATGTTCCTTAAGAATGCACATAGTTCTGTGTTTTGACTGGACAGCCCTCCAACTTGGTCAGAGATTTCTTTCATCATGCTGTTGAACACTGACACAGCCTGCAGACATTTCATAATAAGGACAAGATATAATGTGCAAATAAAAATAAGCAACAATTCACAAGGATACCTTTACAATAACAAAAACAGGTACAGATTCAGAATGAAGTTTAAAGTGATTCAGGATAAGGTGAAGGTGTCATCTGAATATAGACATCACCACAATCAGACAACAATGCTAAGAAGTAAAATCTATTATCTAAAATATATTTTTAAGTATTAAGATTAGTATATATTCTCTTGTGTAAATGTTAAATGGGTTATAGTTTAGATGTTATACAGTAATTTTTTAAGACTTTTCACAGAGTATGCACCACATTATTTCACAAACACCTGTAAAAGCATTCAAATACTGACTGCAGACTTTAAAGACAACATCATGCTGTTTACCTTTGGTAAAATCTTTGAGAAGCATTCATCTTCCAGTTCTGACAAACCAATATGTGGGAGGAACATGTCTGTAATTGTCTTTAGTATACCTTTAGGGCATGAAATTAAGAATTTCATTCTTATTCACAAAAACTCTCATGGTGCAAAATAAGGAGTTAACAAATACTAATTTTGCAATGAAGAAACTTACGCAAATACTCCTCCCAGCTTTCAGTTTTGAGCTGCAGAGAGTGTAAACAGTCAAGGAATTACAAAGCATTAAAGAAGACTGGTCTGCAGATATCTGCCTATCAGTCTGGACTCTCCTGACATAAAGTTAATTTGATGAGGTTAAATGTGTCACAGTGAGACGGGAATAAGAACACAAAATGGAAGGATATGTTGAGCTTCGGCAGGACAGACTTGAGCTCCTGGCGACAGGTTTCCTGACTCCACTGCACCACCTCGTCCAGGAGAGAAGTGTTGGTCTGGGACATGATGACAGCAGGTCATAACACAGCTGTCCGCACCAGACAACTGAAAAATTTAGCACCAAGTGAGTCACTAGAAGTTGGACACAGCTGCTGTTATTTAAAAGTCACGTTCTATATAAAACAAACGATGACTGTTAATGGCGTTAGCTTGTGTGCTTGTTACGATCCGATTAGCTGGGACAGTTAATGCTAGCACGGTGGTTAAGTTGGGATAATATGAATAGTTTCTTACCGCAAATACAAGCCAGTATCTTTTTTTTATCAGACACACGTGAACTATATACACGTTCCTACGCCTTAATCCGTCTTAAACTTTACCATTATTGTTTTATTGACGATTGAAATGTGGAAAACACAGTAGACTGCACCAGCTGCAGACAAACAAACCGCGCGCTCCGGGTTGCCAGGTCTATATAGGGAAGAAAATCCACAAAAAAGCCCAATGGTCAATCAAACCTGACACATAACCAATGGCAACATGGCAAGGTCCTTTTCTTTCTCTCTGTTACCTGGATCAGAAATAAGTTACTGTTTAAGTCAAAATGCACACAAATGAGACACAATATAAAACATGGTTGTACGTTGACATAGATTGTCAACTGACGGTACAGACGGTATTCCATTAACCACACTAAACGCACATGACACAAACTGTGGAATATAAATGGAATGAAAATAATTTCGGCGACGCGTTTGTCGTGTAGAGGGCTAAAGAAGATGCTTTACATAACTGTCTCTTGCTGTCACGTCAAAAGGTACCCTACTCCGGATGAAAACCACAGACCTGGCAACCTCGTGAATTCGATATGACGTTGTCATTAACCTTCTCTCTGATTGGTCGAAATAGACAGCTCCATAAATGATAAAATGGCTCATATATGTGTGTGTGTCTGTATATACGGATACATGTATACACATATGTATTGATTAATATATCATTAATAAGTATTAATAAATAATTAAATATTATATACAATATTAATTAATATTGTTGGCAGTTACTCGTCAAATATTCGTCTGTTTCTTTGTTTGTTTTACAATATAAATACAGTTCTCTGATGCTTTAGTTTCCATTTTGGGGTCTTTGTTCCAAAAAATATAGAAACACTCAAAATCCTGTGGACAACATATTTAAAGATGTTGCTATTGTCAAGTTTGGGAAACACAGACATTCCTCATCATTTGCTATGGCTCAAATAGTTAATCAATTAATCAAAAAATTAACTGAAAAATGTATCTTGGGCAGAAAACAATCATTATTTGCAGCCTTAATTTTGAATTACCAGTGAGAATATAGGGGACGCTGTATGTTGCCGCAGTTAATGCACTTTAGGCTAACAGATTTGATAAACCTTACAAAATGGAGGCATTGTTCAATGAAATATATTGATGGAAATACAAACACTATAGTTAATGTTAATGTTTCTACAAATGTATGTTCACAAATTTATAACAATTTATATAATTGTTAAAAATATAATGGTCAGGATATATGACACAGAATAACAAAAAAATGATTATACAAAATATTAGATGCACATTTGTGCCACACCATCACACATTCCAGTTCAATAAGCTATAATAAAATGAAAATATATACATTATATTATGACAATTATTACATGAGTAGAATCATTTCAAACTTGGTCTAAAATTAGAATGATTTTGAAATTACATTAGCAATGATGATCATGTAAATAAGGCTTTCATGGGTATTAAATAAGCAAATGCAATAACAGTAGCACAGACATTATTGTTGTGGCAATTTACTGTTATTCAAATTATGTGTATAATAGCATATCCACTTAGATTGACTTCAAAAAGTCTCAAATCTGGAAATGTTTTAGATCTCTTCCATTTATAAGCAGTTTCCACAGCTTTAGAGTGTCCAATAACACATTATCTTGGTCTGATAAATTCTATTGCAGCTGCCATTCCATTGTGACTTTGTCAAGGTGATAAATGAGTAGAGACTGGAAATGAAAACCCATCCCAAGGTTTGCAGAGTATTGAGATACTGGCACTCCTTCACATTTTATGTTTTATTTAAAATTTTCTATCAATAATTCACACTCAGTATCCCAGATGGACACAGTGAAAATTATATTTTACAAGTTTTTTTTGCAAATTGGTGTTACTAAACATATGTGGTCCACTCTACAAATAACATGATCAATTAAATTCAGCAAATATCAGCCCACCAAGCTCATCTAACCCTGACTGTAAATGACTCAGATGTGTAGGATGGATTATATTTAAATCAGTAAAGGGAAGTGTGACTTGTCCATTAGGACTCTGGAAATTCTGTTCTGCTGGCTCTGGGCAGACTGTAGTCTGTCTGGTTGTCTATTGTTTCATTGATAAGATCTTGAGCACTGGTTTCCCAATAGCCTGAGGTGTTAGGTGCTGCTGCTGCTGGTGGCACAGGAAAAGACCATGTTCCTGTTTAGGAAACAGGACTTTACTTGATTCTTATCTCTTTTTAAATGGAAAATACTGCAGCTCTAGTGTGCTAATGAAAGACTAATTACAAAAAACAACTTTATATATACACTTTGCACCAACAGGCACATTTGATCAGGAGAAAATAAACATGTGTGCCATATAAATAGGACAATTTTGAGAAGGAAAATGTTTGGTAAAAAATTATAGCCAGTAGACTGTTCAAGGTTCTGTCACAGACAACACGGATGTCTCTTATAAGAAGTCATTACATGTGGCATGTGTTTTACAAGAAGTGGGTTGAGTCTAATCCAGTTTAAGTTTTCTCCCTCCTGTGCTGACCCTACTGTTGGTAGATAATAGAAAGGTTATCAGTTTGCAGGAAACTGACTCCGGGTTTGGTGCTCTACTAGGAAGATTGTTATTAATCTTTTTTTTTTTTTAGGTCACAGGGCAACTGTGAACTGCAGTCGGTCTCTATGAAGTCTCCTGATGAGGTCAAGGTGAAGAGAGCTCCCTTATGTATAAGTATAAAATTCTGTTTAAGTAGTTTGTAGAGTTACACACCCCTCTTTCATTCAATGTTGTTGTTTTTTTTTCTTTTCTGTAACTCGCCAGGATGGCGTGTCACAAGCAAAAATAGAAATAGGCGCAAGAATGTGCTGGAATCCACAGTTTATACTCTTAATGATCTGATGAGCCTCATGTGGGAAACTCCAGGGAAAAGGATGTAGACGTCTGATAGACTGAGATTTCATGGGAATAATATCTGTAGCATATGCTATTGTGAATAAGTTCTATGGACTAAAAGTGACGTAATGATGCTTTCAAAAACAATATCAGTTTTCAAGTTTTTTTTAACTTAAATTACCATATTCAAAGTTCACTAAACATAAAAAATGAAACCAAAATTAAAAAGGAGTGTAAATTCATTTTGCTTATACTTATGCAGTTTTTCAAGGTCTTTGGCTGGTATTTTTGGGCCTGGCTAATGATTATCTCTTCAAAGACAGCCTGGAGGGTTGGATGTTGCCTAAGTCCCATGATCTTTAAAGCCCCCTGCATTAAGTGAGTAATGTGTGGTTTCAGCTGCACCCTAAGGTTGCCAAACCGAGCAGAGATGCCGTACTGCAGGATGCTCTCAACTACAGCATGTTAGTAGAGGAGCAACACTTCTAGACATTGGCTCACACCAAAGTCTAATCTGTGGGTTTAGGATGTCTCTGTGACCCACAGTATGTCTCTTTGTGTAATTCAAGAGTGCTCTGAAGATCAGGGCTCTGTGGGGCTCACTATATGTGATGATTCTTTGACTATGGTTTGTTGTGACTCTGGCTGGATGTGAAGGGTCGTCGTCGAACAAGTGAGGACCCGTCTGAAGCCACTCTACTGGTTTTGCCTGATGGATAGAAATTATAATACTGAACTACAGTACTGTAGGTTGAAACTTTCTCAAAGAAAGCCAAACTGTCTTTTACAAAGTTCAGTCACTTTACCTCTATGGTCCAGACCAAAAGCATCTCTGGTATGAAATTTTGAAACACACTCCACACTGCCATGCCTCCAAATATAAAATTGCACTTGAGCCACAGCAGATGGCTTTTTCTATGATGCTGCTACTGCCTTATGCTGCCTGGTTAACTAATTACTTATTTGACTTTAAGGTTTTCTTTTTTTTTTTGGTTATCATTATTTTTATTAGATTATTTTATTTAATTATTATTTTATATTTATTATGCTTAACTGTAGTTCAGTTACCATCAAGACCTGAAAACTGCATCTTGTTCTTCAATCTTTTTTTCATGGGGTGAATGACAATAAAGCATCTATCGATCTAAATTTTGAATGATGGTGCCCATATGGCTTTTCCTCTTGTGCAACAAGCAAATCAAGTTTTTGCATATTCTTTGTCAGTTCTTAATGATGTTAGTGACACAATAATTCTGAATAATTTTAAACTATAATAAACTATAATCATTTTTTTAAGCTTTCTGAAATGTTGACATTGGCTTTATCTGTATAAACTATTTCTATTGATGTGATCTAATCTTCTATTATATTACTATTCCTTCTTTGTCTCTTGTCATCTTATCTGCCTTGTCTGGTTTTATTTTTACTTACTTACTTTTTAGGGTAATGTGAAACATTTTTCAGAAAAGTGTTTTAAGTTTATTGTAATTTGCACTCTCTCTCTATAATCTGGTTCACTGTTGTTATTCTTGTCTTTTATTTGTACATTCCATAGCTTTTATTTATTATTATATTGTCTGCAAAGCTTTGAGGAATTTAGTTTCAAGTTTATCATTACACATACACATGTGCAAATGTAGCCTGAGGATAACAGGAAATGTTATTTATTCTTGCTGGACCACCTCTTCCTGTATGGACTTTACACTTGGCACGTTACTATCAAGTCAATTAAGGCTAATCACAAAGTAAAAATAAAAATTTGTCATTTATTTTTTTTAAGATTAAGTAATGTTTTGAGAGCTGTGCCAGATCCTTCACTTTTCCGAATATAGTTATAGTTAGAATATATCAACTGGAGCAATGGAAGAGACTAAGTATTTTTGCTTTCAAAGAATCCAAAAAATTTTTAATGCAAAATAGTGTATTTTTATTCAATAATGGTTGCACAGAAGGGTCAAAACATTTCTGGCTGTTGTGGGGTTTTTTTTCTTTTTAAAATAATTAACTTATAAATAAATGAAGGCATACATTTTAGCTGTGATACAGGTTGTTTAGTCTATTTTTTGTCATCAGACCAGGTGATGTCATAATTGCTGAAGACACTCTTCAACTTCTCCACAGTTACAGAATGGTCTGCTTTGCCAAAGCCCTGAAAATTAGATAAAGGTTAAATATTACCACATTAAAAACAGTGTTGAGAAAATGATATCAAATTCAGTTTTTACAGCTTTCGCAGTGACATTAACTCACAGTTGATTCTCCAAACACCCTTAGTTTTTTCTCTTGGCTGTTGTGCTCAATTTTCCCTCCTCCTAAGCATTTACACTCCATTCCCAAGGCCTCCATAGATGGAGAGACCTTCTCGAGTATGTGATCTGTAAATAACACAAAATATAAAACCGGGCTTTGTTACAGCACATTCAAGTATTCATGTTAAATTAATTTTGCACTGTCATTCTGCATTAAAGACACAAAGGTTGGCATGTGGCAAGTATTAAACGCAGCTCTGTGACATTCACATGGTGCTGATGAAGCCACTTGTTGCGTCCCTTCTTTTTACAAAAACACAAACAGGCCGAATAATAACATCAAGCATCTCGCCAAAAGTTACGCACTGCTGTTTTAAATTTGCCTGGTCAGTATGCACAATGCATGCTAGTAAGATGCATCAAATGAAACACTGTAATGGGTTAAAACCAGCACACGAACACGCAAAAAAGACACACGTCTTGCTTTGAACATTCGAGAGAAACTGACGCACTTGAAGCTCCTCAGCCGTCAACTACAATGACGAACTTACTATGGTACTCTGCACTTTTGGTGCCGCGGACTATGTCTTTATACGAATCGCCATCTTTCACTTTCACTCTGACCAGTATGTACTTGAAGGTTCCCTCGGGATCGATTTCCACTTCGGGGATTTTAGCCAGAGCTTCTGCCATTGTGACTGACGGTACTCAGACAATTCTACCGACGGACAACATGGTGCCGCTGTCTCTATTTTGTCCTTAAAGAGACAGCTCACCGGCAGCCTGTAGCCATGAACTGCACGCTGGCGCCCCCACATGGCAGAGAGACGCAACTCAAAAACCCAGAAATACAGCATCTGTTGAATACAAACTCAGTTGAAGAACAGTTTTAAGGTTTTAAAAAAGGCCTAAAGTGACTATTATCATGAACTAGCACTTTTGAGGGTAGTGTTTTGAATTTGAGTCAGTTGTGAAACAAAACAAAAAGGTTTTGATCACTGTATTTTATTTTGCAAGGAAATCTGTTTACATTTTTCTCTTTTTTGGTTAGAGTATTAAGAAGTTGAGTTAACCCTCTGGAAAAGGTTTGGGGAAAGCTGTCACCAACCCAGAAAAGAGCAAAGAAAAGAGAGCAGTGATGTTGGCAAACTCAATTACGTTATTTCAATGCGACATATTTGAACTGGCATGTACAAATGCTTAATTACTTGTAGCAGCTTTTAATGGTTACCATTTCATTGCTTTATATCATCTTCAGGAAATGATAAAGCATTGGAATTGTATAGTTGTGTTTACAAAGTGCTGCTAAAAGGAAACTTTTTCACTTGGACAAATAAAACTATCTCCCGATCGAGTGATTGATCGTTCGTTTGTCAGTGAGCGAGTGCAAATTTCTGCTCTTTTTGCAGGTTATGCTTGTGGTTAGGCATCAAGCAAGCAATTTCTTGCTTGAAATTTTGTTCTGTTATTAAGTACAATCCAAATGTAGTGTTTGTTTAATGCTCTGTATACATAAAGTGGTCTTATCTCTAACACCAATGTCATGGTAGGCTTAATATCCACTTGAATTTAGTCTACTTTCAATGCATGAATTGTAAGAGAAGCTCTGCTAGATATTCCTATCAAAGCTCAAAGTGTCTTCCCTGGGTCCTCTTCTGATTGAGTTAATGTGGAAGTTTATATTTCGTTTCTGAGGAACCAGCAGCACTTAAGAGGCGTCAAGTAACAATGGCTACTGTCGTGCTGAGTTTAGAGAGGAAGGATATGAATTGTCACTTCCAGAAATCGTGGCAGCCAGCAGTCACCATTTCCTGTCTCTGGATGTTCATAAAAATACCACAATTGATGTTTGTTGTCTAACACAGTCCTGTCTTTTAATTCCACTCTTTCTTCTTTTAATGAGCACATCCGTTGACAGGACAGGTCAAAAGCCTGTCCCAACCCGAGTTTGCGGGTTTCAAACTTTGTACTTCAAAGTTTTTTTTAAAATTTGTTTTTCACTCTGCTCTGTGTTAACAGACATTTCCCGGGAAACTTCAAAATCTCATGGTGTGCAGTCTTTTTAGCACATCCGTATTCTATCAGTGCATTAATACATTTTTATTAAAGCTTAAAGAAAAGTACTAGCTACAACTCAAATGATTAAGTACTTTATTATGTATGACTGTTCTGTTATAACAATTGTCTTAATAATAAGAATTTTGAGTAGGCAAATTTCATCAAAATTAAACTTAATTGTCAGGTGTGATTGCACTAAAACATAATTTTTATAATTATTATAGTGTCCCACATCAATGTGCATGAAGTTGTGGTTGGCTGAGCTGGAACTTAATCAGTCTAAAATAATTATCTTACCTCTGTGATGAAAATACTGTAATGATAATATATGACATTACATAAATACAAGTGTCAAATAAAGATAACCAAGTGTACAAAAGGTAAAGAATGTGCTGTTCCCCAAAGAAGAGCACAAATGAAAGATAATGTACCATCGGAACACTTCTTGAATGTTGTATTCAATTAAACATACGCTCCATAAGTGGTAACAATATTATTATGAAAAAAGGCATTTTGAAGGCATACCACGTATGTGTCATTACTTTTTTCTTCTTATGGCTCCGAAGAAAGGAAGTATTAACAGAGAGGGAAAGTTTCCAGGGTCCCAGTGGGATGCGGTAGTGGTGGGTGTGGGGATTTCCAACTTCAAAACTGGCAGTGACAAAAGCTTCCCGGAAACCTGGAACGGACTGAGTAAGTGTATAAAAGCAGGCATCTCAGTACCTCAAACTCAGAAGCATCTCATCCTTAGACTCCTCATCCTTGCACTCAATAAATAAATATAGTTATATAGTCACAGTCTTATACGTCTTTTAAAGTCGTCTTTAGGTTATTGTCACTATTACCATTTAAAATGGTGAGTACACAGGTATTAGTTTAAATTGCTAAACATGCTTGAGGTCAATGTTGCCTTTATTGTTTACATTTATCTTATTGTATCTTTTTTACTTAATTTTTTTCAGGAGATGTGCTTTGGATTACTTCAGACCCGCAGATCTAACATCTTTTCCTCATGGATCTGCTTGACCCTTCTTTATTCAAGTATGTAAACTGAATACAAAGGTTACCTGAAGTTTCCCATTATTGTCTTTCTAGTAATTTTTGAAATTCATCCTCAGTGCTCTTCATGTGGACCAGTGTAGACAGCTGGTCTTACTACTACTCCAACACCACCATGAATTGGCAAGAAGCTCGTCTCTGGTGCCAGGAGCACTACACAGACATGGTGGCCATCCAGAACCAGGAGGAGATCAAGCATCTCAATAACTGGCTGCCCTTGAAACCCAAATACTACTGGATTGGGATCCGCAAGATCAATAATGTCTGGACCTGGGTAGGCACCAACAAGACTCTGACAGAAGAAGCAACCAACTGGGCACATGGTGAACCAAACAATGGCAAGAATCCTTATAGCATAGAGAATGAGGATTGTGTGGAAATGTACATTAAGAGGGAAGTAGAGACGGGAAAGTGGAATGATGAGAGGTGCGGGAACCTGAAAACGGCTCTGTGCTACACAGGTGAGAAAAAGTTTGGAATTAGGATACAACTGCTTCACATTTTACCTGTTTTTTTGTTCCTGTTCAGAATCAGGGAGACTAATACTTTAACAATTTTTAATTATTTACTGATAGTGTTGCAGAAAAGAAAAGCTCATAAAAATATTCTTCTTCTTTCCCTATAGCTGCCTGTAAGAATGACTCATGTCTCTATGGAGACTGTGTTGAAACCATCAACAGCCATAAGTGCGCTTGTTTTGAAGGCTTTTATGGAGAGAAGTGTGAGCAAGGTAAAAATACAATCATGTTGTACTTTTCAAAGTTGACATCATTTTATGTCACTTACATGGGGACTTATTGTGTCTTGTTTCCTCTGTTGTTAGTTGTTACATGCAAACAGGAGGAGTTACCTGTTCCATATAAAGGAAGGGTCAGTTGCACCCACAAGTATGGAAACTTCTCCTTCAACTCCTCATGTGAGTATTCCTGCGAGACAGGATACCAGCTAACAATGTCAAGACCCCTGAGATGCACTGCGACACAGAAGTGGTCAGAGGAGCCTCCAGCATGTAAACGTGAGTTGAGTTGTTTTGCACAGCTTTAAGAATTAAATGAAATATGGTGCTGACTTCAGCAAACCTCACCAAGAGGAACAGTGTTGTGTTGTTTCACAGTAACTGAACATTGCTGTAATGTGTTTTCACAGCCGTTCAGTGTCCGGAGCTGTCTTCACCAGCAAGAGGGTCTATGGCATGTACAAACCCCTTGGGCCTGTCCAGCTACCTGTCCACCTGTGAGTTTACCTGTGATGAGGGCTTTGTACAAACTGGTTCTCCGTCTAACACTCTGCAGTGTGAAGCGTCAGGAAGATGGAATGCCTCGCAGCCATCTTGTGTTGGTAAGCTTATAAATTGTATTTGATTTTAACTTGCAGGGTGTAATTGTCTCCATTATTCTGCAGCATATTTGCATTTGGGTCTTTATTAGCGAGCAAAAGCTGTGTGGTTTTTATTTCTATAGAAGGCTGCTGCTGACCTCTTCTATTGCATCTCTTCTCTGCAGCCATCCCATTGCCTGCTCCACAGGAGCTAGAGAATGGCTTTGTCAGCTGTGGAAATGTAGACGAAAGGTTCACCCCAAGAAGATCCTGCAACTTCAGCTGTGCCTCTGGCTACCGCCTGGTGGGGCCAGGCACCTTGACATACACATCGGCAGCAGAGCTGAGCGAAAAAGCACCTCGCTGTGAAGGTGAGGGTGCACGTTCAACTTAATTCCACACCTATTAATATCAGTCAAGTTCTGTGCCTTTGTGACCAACACACTCAGTATAATATATTTTGATGTTTTCCCCTCTATTAGCAATCACTTGTCGGACTCCAGAGGGAGACACTCAGCTGATCCCTAAGTGCAGCAAATCTCCCTCCGAGCTGCGACCAGGTTCTACTTGCAGCTTCAGCTGTGGAGCAGGCTTTAAACTGAAGGGAGTGGACACTATTCAGTGTTCTGATAATGGGGAGTGGAGCAAACCTATGCCTACCTGCCAAGGTATGGAAGCATTTTTTTTTTTTTTTTTTAAAAAGAATCTGCACACACGATGCTACAGTAATATCTTTGTGATCTGATTTTGTGCTGTGTCATGACATCTGTTGTTTTTCTTTAATCTTCTTTTAGCAATAACATGTCCTGCTCCTGAGATTCCAACAAATGGCCAGATCAGCTGCAGCCTTTCACTTCCCTCACCTTCTCTCACTGAGACCTCTTATCCACTTGGTATGATCTGCACTTTTAGCTGTGCTGAAGGCCATGAGCTCCAAGGAGCACACAGCATGGAGTGTGGCCATCCAGGCCAGTGGACCTCCTCCCCACCAAACTGCACAGGTATTTCTGCATTATATGAACAGCATGCTCAGATTTTTAAAGCTACTTGGTTTGTATCACAAAATGAGGTCTCCTTTAGTTAAGAGCTAAATCTGGGCTGTTTTCCCACAGTTGTAAGTTGCCCGCTGCTCGAGGCTCCCGAAAATGGTTTAATCAACTGTTCAAACAGTGATTCTGTGTACAGCTCTCAGTGCTCCTTCACATGCAGTCAAGATTATACACTGAATGGACATGAGCTGCTAACTTGTGATCATCATGGCAACTGGACTGGAGAGAGACCAAACTGCCAAGGTAAAAAAAAACAAAAAAAAACCCTGAAAAATGTTTAATGAAACATACAAATCACATAACACCATTTTGCATTTAAACCATCAATTAATTGAGGTTTTATAATGTTTCCACAGCCTCACCATCTGAGATTTCTGCCCTTGCCTCTGGTATGGCAGCAGGGGGCGCCCTACTAAGTGCTTTGTCTTTGGTTACATGGTTCCTGAAACGGTTGAAGAAGCAGAAAAAAGACACATTTGAGTTGAACAGGTAAGACGAGCATTCATCATTCTCGTGTCAGACTGAAAAGTAGCAATAAAATAATTGGAAATCCAATACTCATCCACTTTTTTCTTTACAGCTGTTCCGACATAGAGGCCCCTCCTACAGAAGTCTACAGAAACAGCACTGACAGCCTCATCTAGGATATGAGGTTGGATGATAATGCTATAAAGACAACTGCATTTTCAACATATCCATATAGTGATTGTATAAAGCTTGTTATGTTTATTGGAAAACCCAGTACATCACAGCTACAGGTTGTAAGAGGAACATTTTTATATGTTATGTATGCTTTGTTGAATTTTTTAAGGATTCATTCTTTGCTTTGTATTGTTGTTTAGACTTGTGCTGAATATCCTCCCAGTGGGAGTTTTACATTGAACATATTGTTCTACAGCTTCATAAACATGATGGAACAGTGGATTTATTTGAAGTGTTACAAAACATTGTGTTATTACAGAACTGTGAATAATCTGCTATATATTGATCCTAGTATTTATGTACTATTTATTGCATTTATATGCATTTGAAATGTTCATTATTATTTATGTATGTTTTAAAAAGTGCTGACATAAAATGTTAAAACCAAAAATGTGCTTTTGGTCCTTTTCTGTTCCAGTATCATGACTTATAGGATCAAAGAAATTTATATCAAATATATTTAAATATTCCCTTGTGTCATGTGGTACACCAGCATTAATAATAACGTCTACACATACCACCACCAACCTACTGTATTTCCACTCTTGTAGCAATGACATACCCACTGACATCGTAGGATATCATGTATTGTTTTTCATGGCTCCAGGAAGATGGAGGCCAAACACAACATAGACCTCTTATCTGCCCTCACTGCCCCAGTACAAGGGTCAGGGAAAAGGGTCACGGGAAAAGGGCTATATTGCCTGAGTAATCTGTTTTACAGATCGTCACCATTGTTTTAACCTCAAAGAATTCAGTCTACTGTGTCAATACTGTGGCTGGACCAGAAATAGATCTGCTGCAACAAACTGAAGGTGCTGGCACACTTGAATTAATTACATGTCAGGAGCAGAGCAGCAATGTCCCCAAAACAAAACCCATATCCAATATTTCAATTTTTATCAAAGGCCTTCTTCCATTATATGATGGGACATATGGTCCTTGGTCAGTGTTTAAAAGGTGAAAAAATCCATTCATATGACAAAGTATCTAGTGGAGACTGCAAAAATCACTGTCTCTGTATCGCCTTTATTATTATTATTATTATTATTATTATTATTATTAATAATAATAATAATAATCCTTATCATCATCATTATCTTTATTCATCTCAAACCATTCAAAGTGCTGCACCAAGGTTAAAATGTACAAGCACAGGTTAAAAATGTAAAGTAAAAAAATAATAAAATAAATAGTAATAGGAACACATTAATAAAAGAATAAAAACATTAAAACATGACAATGATCAACCATAACAAATAACATTTTTCATCCACTTTATGTATTATTTACCAAAAGCAGCTTTCAGTTCCCAAGTGGTCTGTTCATGTATAATGAGTAATAAGTCAGTCATTCATCACATACATGCAAGCTGGAAAATAAACTTCCAGGTATTCTATAATAATGTTGGGCTGAAAAGCCTGAGAGCAATATAAAAATCTGACACTGAGACTAACCTTCACTCTCTCTACTGCTGTGGCATGATGATATAGGTTTGATGGGCTTTGAGTTCTTGTCACAGCAAACTAGTTATTGCAGATCACACTGAAAATGAAGTGGGCACTAATCCTCCTCGCTGGTGAGTAAAATATTTTAATACTAAAGGAACATGATACATGTTCATGAACTCTTTCACATTGGATGATGTTGTCCTGCTATTATATTATCTTAATTAGGTAGCTCCTTGGCTAACACTGTTGTGAGTTGGACATATCATTACTCAAACAACACCATGAACTGGACCCAGGCCCGACAGTATTGCCAGAACAATTTCACAGACATGGTGGTGATCCAAAGCCAGAGAGAGAATGACTATATTGTTTCCCTGCTGCCAAACAAAACTAAGACTCCATATTATTGGATTGGAATCACCAAAAACCACATAAATGAAACTTGGACCTGGCTTGGGAATAACAGCACATGGATTGGTAAAGACTCATGGGCAGATGAGGAGCCCAACAACAACCACAGCACCGAGTTTTGTGTGGAGATCTACGTCAACACAGGAATAAACCGAGGGAAGTGGAATGACGAGAAATGCTCAAATCCCAAACACCCCGTTTGTTACAAAGGTGTGTAAAGATGATGTCTTTTGTTGTTGTTTGAACAGAGATTTTAGTTTTTGACTTTTTCTTGACAGCCCAGTGTAATGCATCGTCATGTGTCAGAGGATCGTGCCAAGAGACCATAGAAGACATAACCTGCCACTGTGAAAATGGCTTTCAGGGAGACAGGTGCCAAACAGGTGAGGAGAGAACGTTTTGAAAACCATTACCATGTTTTCCCCATATCTTTAAATACTCACATGCCCATACAGTATGTGCAATGACACAGTTGATGGTAATAATTTGCCCTTTACATTCTAACATTCTAACTGTGATTTTCTAAAGCAATAAGTAAAATCCACAGGACAGATTTTGTGCTTTCTCCACATTGTATTTGCATAAGATTATTGTTATGATGTTTTTAAGTGGCTTTAATGCATATTTTCATGCTGAGTAGGGATCACATGGTAAGCATATTTGCATGGAAAAAGTATTTGTATAGAGATGAAACCACTGAGTGCATCCACTTTCACACAGGATACACTTGTATGGCATATTCACCACTTCATTCACAACTACAACTAAATTATAAATTTAATGGGTTTTTAGCTGCTAACTAAGTGTCCCTTATCAATTTTGTCATGTCAACTTTACTTGAAAAATCATTGTTCTCCCCTAAGTGGCAAGGTTTTACCATAAATCAAAATAAAATATACTACTGTTCTACCCAGTATCATCAACACTGACCTGCAGCACTGACCCATGTGGTTCTTCATCAGAGCTCAGACAGAATTTTAACATGCCTTCATTTGTCTGTTTCCTTAAGGGAGGCAGACGGTCAGGTACAGAACTGGTCAAAAATGCTTACATCAGCTTGTTTGTGGTCAATGAACAATAGAAGGCTATTATGGGATCTCACAGTATATAAATGTGTCCCTGTTAAACTTTGACTTGTTTCTACCCACAGCTGTGGAATGCCCCCAGCTGGCCCAGACTGATAACGGATATTTTAGCTGCCCAGGAGGAAACCAGACAAACTCAACTTGTCACTTAAAATGTCACCTTGGGTTCCTGCCGACCGGCCCGCCAGCCATCACCTGTGGGGCCAATGGTGTCTGGACTGGCCCAAGACCAATTTGTAAAAGTAATTACATTAAATTAATTTTCATAGGTATTTTGAAATGAAAAGAAATGGTCAGAACCGTTTGGTTTTCATAGCACTGGTATTAGGGCAGGGTTAGGAAAAGGCTCTGTACTGGTATTGAATCCTAAAACTATTTTCCTCAGGTTATAAACAGGCTCTTTTGGCTGTGGCTGGATGTGGAGCATCGTTAGTCCTCTGCTGCATCTGTTTCTGCTGGATGAAACGCAGAAAAAGTCGGTGTTTCTCAATTTCACTTGATTGAAATAAGAGATGCAACGCAACCTTATTGCAACACCTCAACTGTGAACTGCTTGTGCATTTATTTCCCACAGGAAAGAAGCTTGCCCAAGTAAGGTCAGTGTTGAAACTGGACTTTTGTACAAAGCAGCACCACCCATTGATGCAGCAACTGTGAACTTCCCAATTTAAAGATTGAAATGACAGATTGAAATGAAAATGTTGACAGTGTCAACTGCTTTTCCCTTATAGGAACCCCGGAGAAGCCACAAGCCCTTCCAGTGAAGTGCATGGATAAAGGCCAAGTGCAATCTTATTTGTCTTTTACATTAAAATAAAGACAGTGGCCTGAATACAGTTAATAAATAACACATGCTATATTAGACAAGTTGGTTAGATAGTTTTCCCTAGACTGTATTTAGATTAGAATTCACAGTACTTTCATGTGATAGTGTAGCAGATGATGTATATGTAACCTAAAGTGCTTTCACTGTAATAACATCAAAAGCTGCATATGTTAAATTTAAATGAATTGAAATAAAGTACATTTTAAATATTTGATTGTGGGTGCATGTGCATGCATGTGTGTGCGCTTCCGTAGTATTGGGGGAGGAAGAGTGTTGCCCTTCCTGAAAGGATGTAATGGTAAAAGTGATATTACTAAACCGTTGACATACTCCCCAGAGGACAATTAATACATTGTCCATTGATAATGGACTAGATGCACTAACAAGAATACATAACTGGGGCAGATTAAAAGGTAAGACTTTAAACCTTTTAAATTTATTCATATTTTTGTGTTCACATTCATATGCAATTATGGAGTGAAATGATTTATGTTTTTCAATGTCAGATGTCTCAAACTCCAGTTCATATTGGACAAAGGCTGCATGTCAGGGTGCTGATAGCAGCATTATTTGTGTTTATCCAAGGTAAGTTTACGCAATCCTGATGCAAAGGTGTATGGTTTGCCAGTTCACTTTGATCTCATTATCCATCACATATCTCAGATATGAGCGGTGCCCAAGCATGGACCTACAACTACAGCACAAGTCCAAATCGGAGGTGGTTTCAGTCCCGTCTTTGGTGCCAGCAGCACTTCACAGACATGGTCACCATCCAGAGCCAGGAGGAGACTGACTTCATCAACAATCTGCTGCCTTTTAACTCAAAATATTACTGGATAGGCATTCGTAAAGTGGATGGAGTGTGGACCAGGGAGGGAAGCAATGACAGTGTGCCAGAAGATGCTCAGAATTGGGCTCCGGGGGAGCCTGATAACATAGCAGGCCAGGACTGTGTGGAGATTTATATTAAGAGAGAGAGCGACACAGCAATGTGGAACAATGAGAGATGTCACAGTAAGAAGGGAACAGTCTGTTACTCTGGTAAATCACACTTAATTTTGTTTAATTGACACATTGACTGATTCTTGCACACCTAGAATAGCAAAGAAGATATCTTTCTTTATGTACTGTATGTAGCCTCTTGTAAACAGAATTCCTGCAGTGTCCATGCAGACTGTGTGGAGACCATAGGGAACTATACCTGCCAGTGTCACCCTGGTTTCCATGGACCACGCTGTGAAGAGGGTGGGTGGGGAAAAAAAAAATCTTATTATTGAAACCTACTATGACCTCTTTATGTGGTGAGTTAAACAATATCTTTTTTGTTTGTTTTGTTTTCGATTTTGTCCTCAGCAATTTCCTGCAAACCTCTGCTGGATCCAGAACATGGTTTTCACAACTGCTTCCACTTGTATGGTTCTCATCATTTCAATTCTTCCTGTCATTTCCACTGTGAACTTGGGTTTAATTTAGTGGGAGCATCCAAAACGTTATGCCAAACCACTGGACACTGGGACCACCATGCTCCTCTGTGTGAACGTATGGCCACTTAATATCAATAATGTTCTTTTTTTTTTAAAAAAAACAAAACAAAAAAACAGCTGTTTCAGATGTTAAAGTTGCAATTAAAAAGGTTCTCACTGCCTGTTGTAGCTGAACAGTGTCCAGTTCTGAACCTCACCAGCAGCAGCGGTGGTAGTATGAACTGCAGCCACCCCGTCGCACCTTACAGCTACAACTCCACCTGTGAGATCAGGTGTGATGTGGGCTATGAGCTCAGTGGAGAGGGCTGGACACGTTGTGACCACACTGGCCAGTGGACAGCCGGTGCCCCAGCATGTACAAGTAAAGTGACTCTTTTTAAATTTGAAAAATAATCAAATGATCATTTAAACCAAATTCTTAGTGTAACCTGATCAAAATATTTCATGTTTATAACAGCTCCTTAATATGTAGTCTTATCTGACTATTGTTGAATAATCTTGCTATGCAACTTCCTTTTTTTTTGTATTACTTGCCCCATGTTTATAGATTCACTGCTACCTTTTACTACTAGTTAACTCGCCTCAGTGTGTAGTCATATCCTGTGCGGACTGAGGCAGATCAGAGGCAGGTCATACCTGTCGTCACTTTACTTCACACTCCTTTATGTCTGTGCCCGACAAACAATATTGAAATGTACTGTGGGTAAGCAGTTGCTGTTTTCCTTGACTGTAAATTACCACCACACTCATGCTATAAAACAATAATGTGTATAACACAAGCATCATCATCATCATACACAGTGTTTTTAACTGCCACAGTTACTGAGTGGGCTTTGTGTACCATAATGAATCTCCCCCCACAGTAAAGAAGTGCAACCCCGTTTTCTTTCCTGTTACTGGAAACGTGACATGTGTGCACACTCTGGAGCCTTTCTCGTTTGGCTCACAGTGTAACTTCAGCTGCCAGGAGGGCTACTACCTGTCAGGAGACAACACACTCACCTGTCTGGCTTCAGGGGAGTGGAGCAAACCTATACCCACATGTACAGGTGTCTGACAAATTTTACATGTTTGTAGAGCTTGTATTTATTCCCTGCACATGCTTTCTTATAGTAGACAAATTTGTCCAGCATTCCTGCATTCTGATAATATAATGTTTCTTCCTCTTCAGTGGTACAGTGCAGCAGTCTAGTGGCTCCACCTAATGCTGCCTCAGTGCAATGCCAAGACCCTTTAGGAGAGTACAGCTATGGCTCAACATGCACTGTACAATGTCAGGAGGGATTTAATCTGATTGGCACAAATGAGACAAAGTGTTCTTCACAGGGAAATTGGAGTCACACACTTCCTCTCTGCCAGGGTATGAGCACTGTGACGTGTAACTCATCCACTCCTTTCTTATTGATCAGTTCATGTATGTAACTGACATGTTTCCCTGTCTGTCACCCTTCTAGCCAAGAGGTGCGATCCCAGGAGTCCTCCCTCTCACGGCTCCATTTCCTGTTCTGACCCCAATGGTTCCTTCAGTTTTGGCTCTCGGTGCACATCAAGATGTAATGAAGGTTTTGTCCTGAATGGGACAGCGAGCACTAAGTGCACGTCCCTGGGAATGTGGGATGAAGACAACCCACAATGCTTGGGTAAAGAAAAAAGCTGAAAGCTGCACTGTGGCTGAGATTACATTATGGTTCATATTACCACATTACCGCATTAAACTATAATATCCTCTGGCCTTTCTGTCTGTTTTCTCCCAGCTAAAAGATGTCTCACTCTGTACTCTCCTGTATATGGCTCCTTAAAATGCTCTGACCCCCATGGAGAGTTCAGTTTTGGTTCTCGGTGCACATCAACCTGTGATGAAGGTTTTCTCCTGAATGGCAAGGCTTACACAGAGTGCACCTCTCTGGGCACTTGGAGCTCAGACATCCCACTTTGCATAGGTATGTAAATGGTTTAGATCATATGACTGTGGATATTTGCAGCTAAGTTCAACTCTCTCACTCTTTCCTCCAGCTAAGAGATGTCCCAGTCTCAGTCCTCCCCCCCATGGCTCTTTTCTCTGCTCTGGTCCTCATGGAGAGTTCAGTTTTGGTTCTCAATGCATATCAAACTGTGAGGAGGGGTTTTTCCTGAATGGGACAGCTGTTACTGAATGTACTTATCTGGGCACATGGAACAGAGACTTGCCACATTGTCTGGGTAAAACATAGCTTTGAAATCTAAATCACAGTCAATTGACTGAATTAACGAGACAGTAAGACCTTGTAATTTTGTGGTTTGGATGATATTCTACCAGCAATTTACCACATAGAGCTTGGAATGACCTAAGCTTCTCTTCCACTGTCTGTTCCAGCTATAAAATGTCCCACTCTGACCACTCCCTCTCATGGCTCCCTTCAGTGCGAGAATCCTCATGGAGACTTCAGTTTTGGTTCTCGATGCACATCAACCTGTGAGGAGGGATTTATCTTGAATGGGTCAACAAACACTGAGTGCACCTCTCTGGGCTCATGGAGCAGAGAAACAGCCAACTGTCAGGGTAATAAATCACAGTCTGTGTGCCACACTTGGTTGATACTCCCTCCTGCTGAGCATTGTATTTTCAAGGCACAGTTAATGAATGAACAAAAGCAGAAATTAAACCACAGCAGAAGGAGGGGTAAGAAAAAAGCAAAAAGCCGTTAAAACAAATCAATAAAATCAGGAGCAGGAACAGGATATTTACATGACTGCACAGACGAGACAAAAACTTTTTAATATTTGTACATGAATCCATGTTGGTAAAGTTATACTTGTTAATTCTATATTTAGGTAATGAGGTTTATTTGTTCTGAGTCTACAGTATTGTCATTGTTATTTACAGCACGCCAATGCCCCCTACTGTCCAAAGCTCCACAGCATGGGAGGATGAACTGCAGCCATCCACACTCTGTTTTCAGCTATGAGTCCCACTGTGACTTTGAATGTAGTGAGGGTTTCTGGCTGAAAGGAACACCAACTATAATATGTAATAACTCCGGCCACTGGAGTCAGGAGCAACCAACCTGCCAGCGTAAGTGTCCTGAAATACATATTAGTTTTGTTTTTACCTTTCTGATTTTTCTATCAGCTGTTACAGTTTATGTCATCTACAGCGGTGCAGTGTGAGGCCATCCATGGCTTGACTTCATCTCTGTCTATGAACTGCACTCATCCTCTGGGGAATTTCAGCTTTGGCTCCCAGTGTATTTTCACCTGTGATGATGGATTTTCTATGAATGGCAGTGAGGTGCTGCTTTGCTCTTCTGCCGGGTTTTGGACAGAATCTTTGCCTGACTGCACAGGTATGTTCATTTTACATTAAAACAAATCATTTAACAGTTAATTAACACAATATTTTCTGATATATATATATATACATATATATATACATATATATGTATATATATGTATATATATACATATATATGCAGGGACACCAAGGCTCTCTTTTTTTTTAATGCTCATATTCACTTGCTCCTCTAGAGGTTATGTCGCTTGCATCCACCATGTTGCTGTCCAATGCATTCCTAGGACTCTATACTACAATAGCACTTTTCCTGCTTGGTCTGGCTGTGTGCCTTTTTACACAATTCAAGAGCCAAGGTGAGACCTACTGGAACAAATCTGAATATATAAATAATATATTATAACATGCACACAGCATGTTATGGCACATGGATTGTAACCCACATCTTACTTCTGGATCTTTGCAGGAATTACAATCATGACTGGTGCACTATTCAAAGAACACGTGAATCCAGCTTTTGAGTTCTGATTTTTTTTTTTCCTTTTCTTCCAACATGAAATGTGCAACACATTGTTTCAAATACTGCATTTTAATGCTTGCTTATTATAGCTGAGTTAGAGCTTGACATTAAATGCAATTTCCACTCAGACAGGCTTTCTCTCCCTCCCCCCCCTAGTTTGTGCTCTTCCTCTCTCTCTTTTTGTTCTTATTTCACAGTTGTCCCTGATTCCAGAGCTTCAACACCAAAGTTCAAATATTACAACTATAACTATTACCATATATTATATAGCTACTCATCACTGCTAAGGTTAATTATCCTCATCCACCCGTCACCAACGGCTTTTCCTCTTCTGAGGGTCACATGAGAAGCTGGAAACAACCCCAGATGGTGACAGCACATGTTGCACCCTGAATGAGATGATGATGATGATAATTGATAATTGATTTTTGAATCATCCTGGTCTCTGTCTTCTTATCGTTTCTCTCTCTGTAATATTTGATGTTTTGTTTTTAATCTGCTGAACTCGTCACTGTACATGTGACACCTACTGCAGTTCTGTCCGCCCTGGAAGAGGGATCCCTCGTCTGTGGCTCTTCCTGCGGTTTCTCCCAGGTTTTTTCTGTGGAGTTTTTCCTCACTTGATGTGAGGGTCTAAGGATAGAGGGTGTCACTTGCTGTACAGACTGTAAAGCCCTTTGAGGCAAATTGTGTTTCTGATGCTGGGCTATATAAATAAAATTGACTTGACTTGACTTTGTATATTTAAATTATCATGCAGCAAGTATTACCTTTTGTTGTTTTTTAAAAGCCAAAATCTGTTCATACAAACATGAAGCCTTTTTGCATGCACATCACTTAAAATGTATTCTTAGCTCAACTGTTAATAAATTAGAACCATTACTTAATTGCTTCATTCATTACCTCTGCCAAGACAGTCATGTTTTCACTCAAGTTTATTTATTTGTTTTTGTCTGGCAGCATATCTCAAAAAGTTAAAAATGAAAAAGTTTTAGTGATGATCCGGTTTTGGATGTGGATTCAGGATTTGTTTTTTACAGCTATTTTGACCTGCATTGATAGAGGTTTGTGCTCTCTGAGTGCTTTCTCTTATTGTTCTGTTTGTTTGTTTGTTTAATTATTTTATATTATTTCCTTTTTTGACCACTTCTGCTAATTAGACATTTAATCAGTTTTGGCATACCTTGAACACTATCCACAAATGTGTGGCACTATTGGCAGACCCTGTCTCTTTTGGTGGCCTCTTTAGCAGGTCTGGTCACCCATTTGAACTCCTCTGTATGACCTAATACACCAATGGCTCAGTCAGGAAAGTGGAGATCACTAATCTGCCAGAAAGTGTCAATTTAGCAGGTTTACCGGCCAGAACGCTCCTGTCACTGAATGGTGGGGATGTGATCTATTATCACTCTCAGCTCAACGTGTCACACTGGGCACTGATCCAACATTCAGGAGCAATATTGAACTGTTTTAAAATCAGACTCCCATGGTATTCTATATTCATATAGATTTCATACTACTTATTTTAGTGTAAATTATTTGTCCATTTTAAGTATGAAAATGCACATAATGTAACATTTTTCTGTGTATATGTGCCAATATTACCCAACCCAAATGTCCAGTTAAGTATCTTCAGCAAAGCGTGTACATCTGCCTTGGCACTGCAACAGCATGAAGCCAATTAAAGCGGTTAAAAAGACAGAGGGTTTGTGGCCTGTGTTTGGCATGAAGGGTGCAATAAATTACCAAACTGTTGACAGGAAACTGTTTGGCTACCATCAGAATAATAATGAGGTTATTGCTACCTGCTGCGACCGTATGATCACGGTCTGATTATTTTTCACATCCCACCCACAGCTGCTGGCAGCCACGTATAAAGTCTGTGCCAGCACTGCACAGACTCATGCACAAGAAGGGAAAAGACCCTGCAGGTGAGCACGTTGGCTTCCTTCTTTGATATTTAAGTCTGGCTTTTCTCCCTTGAGCTGCCTCTGAAGGTACAAGGAAATGCATTATGATACAACAACAGAGAGTGTTGTTCCATGTTACACATGAGCACGCACGTACACATGCCAGCAGAGCAGATACAAAGGCAGACTTACACAAGCACAGTATACTCTGCTGCACACTTTTTTTTTTTTTTTGTAGTTCTGGTTGGCGGTAGCATACCATGGTGACAGACAGTTAGATTGTTCCTGACCATTGACTTGCACTTTTTACTCTTCAAGGTCTGATTTCATAGTGGGAAATATGAGATGGGTCCAAGAAAGGGTTCATGACTGGGGCAAAGAGGGACTCCATACCGTGGGTCTTCATATCTCTGTGTCACCCTGGACATTCTCCTCTGACACAGCTTTCAGCCCCTCCGTTGTCTTGAACCTCCTCCCTGGTTTTTCTCAACTCCTCTCCATAGGATTGGTGCATTCCAGCTGGGTCCAGCACCTGGGTGGTCCCCCTCCCCACCTCCTGCCCCCTTTGACTGGAGGAAGGAAAAGGCAGAAAAATGCAGCAAGGGCCTTTCACCGCAAGGAGCACAATGTGAGCGTTGATGCTGGCGGCGTGGATGTGATGCTCACCTGCCACTGACCCATACTGCTGTCACAGCCCAGCATTTCACAATCTGATGATCCACCCAACAGCCAGGAGAAGATGCTTCACTGACCTGTCACCCAGATGGGATTGATAAGCACTGAGGATGGACTGACCCAGCTCTAACCCTCAGCATTTCATACTGAATATTTGCTGTACCATAATATTATTTATTAATGGTTGCGGATTCATTCAAAATGAGTAGCATACACACATTGTGACAATAAATATAAATACACATTCAACCAGTTATTTACATGAACGGATGTTGTAATCTCATAATCTGACATTCAGAGGTCCGACAATGTCATGCATAAAGACAGAAGACTTGAAAGAGCCTGTATTGTACAGTGAGATTGTGAAGCGTACGGGAAAGAAGAGTCATTATGTTTATATGAACATGCACATGGTACAGTGTATCCACCAAGAAGTAGTCTGACATCCACAGAGTGGGTCATGATCTGCCCACAGTGTGACGTCCTGCCTGGAGTCTTATAATTTCCCGTTTTATTAGTTTCCTGTATGTCTGTTTCAGTGTAGTTACCTGCCCCACCCAAAACATTACCTCTTCCTGGTAATCTTGTTTGTGCTGCATCCCAGACAACTTGGAAGTCGAGATCTTTCCAATTAAATGTCCAATTCAATTTCTGAGCATTAAGTGTTTTGAATGCATGATGCCAAATGTAAACAAATAAAAACAATCAAAAAATAATTATGACAGATAGTGATTAGACAAATGAACTATTCGATGTAGCCTCCCTATACTCACTCACTCACTCACTCACTCATCTTCTACAACTTCCACCACATCCTCCAAATAAGGTTTCTTGGGGGGGTGCTGGTTCCTAATCCTAGCTGACCCAATGCACATAAACAAAGCATTATTATTATTATTATTACTGACTGTAACCAGGTAACAGATCACATAGACGTTATATTTTGACCTCAATTTACATAAAGAACAGATTTTACTGTTAAACCTACTTTATGCTGCTTTTTAGTTGATTTTTAATGATGTGTGGCATCAGATAACATGCAGCTTTTCCCAGGAGATGTGGTAAATCATTTCACTTAGACCTCACAGATACGAACAAAGGCCCTTTGTGGTGTTCAGTTGCACTCTTTACAAGTTGAAGTTTGAAAAATCTCGACTTGTGATTTGTCTTGAATGCAACCTTAATCTGTGTATCCCCCCCACTGCGTCAGTGTCAGTCCACTTATGTATATTTCATACAGTTTTGATGGATTCCTGTTTGCCAGTTCATCTGCACATTTTGTCCCACTTGGAGATATTTTTACACCCAATTCTCAATTTCCAAAGAGAGGAACGATGATACCAGTGATGAGTCGGACCAATCCTCACCGAGTCCTGTCGTCATCCTCAGGAGGTGAAGTAAGAGTCCTGCATGGAGTACAGACAGTCAATAGGAGTAAGCAGAGAGGAGCCACTTAGGGGGAGACAGTCGTTGTCAGTCATATGACAAAGTGGGTCCTTGTCGATGTCACTGTACAGGCCCTTAAAGCCTACAAAAAGAGACAATATCATTGCTCAGTTAATAACTACTTCATAACCTGATCATTAAATTCAGCTTGAAAATGCCAGCAAACCAGAGAAAAGTGATTTAAAAGACATGTACCATTAGAAAAGAGCAGATGCCAGAGCATGGATGCTCTGCGGGATGTAGCAATTTTACTCAATATACTGAGTATTTTTTCATTTTTAAACTACAAGGTATCAACGAGATAACAGGGGCAACTGACACTTATTTTGCATTTTGTTGCAAGTGTCTTAAAATGATTCTGAACAATTGTAAATTCCATGCAAACTGAATTAAACATAAAACTGAATTTTAAATATAAATGTACACTGGGTAACTTGTCACGCTAAAAATCTATTATTTAATGTAGATATTATACCTGATAAAAATAAAATAAAATAAAATAAAATAATAAAATGCAAATCGTTGCTGCAAAACAACATGAAAGCTGCATATAGTTGAATTGTTTGCAGCCATACCACTAATTATTGAGGCGACTCTACATTGTGATATGACAGCAGCACTGAAGTCTTTACCATAGGGGTGCATGTGATCCCCTGGCATCTGAGGTGGGGTCAGACCCTGCCTGAAGGGATCCATGTCATAGTCCTGTGGCTCTGGAGAGGTGAGCCCCATCTGCTGCTGCTGCTGCTGCTGCTGCTGCTGCATGGGTGGGAATGAGGAGCCCAAGCATTCCATCTCTGAGGGTAATCCACCACGAGAGGGTGCTGTAGAGCACAGTGACAATTAGTGAACTTTTGTGCCATGTAATACAAACATATCTGTCATATTGCTATGAATGTAACTTGAGTACACTTGTATTGATTGCAAACAAATGCACACAGTTGATACATCAGAATCTTCTGCCTTTGTAGTATTGATTTTTTTTTTACATTGGTTTGTTAATGCTTAAAATTCGTCATTCATAAAATGTGATTAAGTGGAAGGGGCAAAACTAGTATAACTTTCTCTTGACAAACACTGAAAAGACCATTAATAACGGACACAAGCAGTTATAAAAACATTTTAATAGTAGAGTACCTGGATGTGGACACCTGGATACTTGATGAGACTGGTGTTTGTGTCGTTCTTGCTGCTGCTGCTGCTGCTCCTGTTGCTGCTGCTGTCTCCTGGCCAGTTTCTTCATCTATAGAGACATGCAGCATCACCATAGGTTAAAGCAATTCCCTGTCATGGCACAGCACCTCGTACCACCCAGACATATGAGTGTGTGTTCAGTATTAACAGTTTGGTGAAGGACATTTTTTAGTAGAGAAGGGAAACCACACAGGAGACCAATTTGTGAGGAAATGTGGATTTTAATCTACAATGATCACACACTGAGATGTCATCAGTTTTCTGTATGTAGAGATAACCAAACTGATTTTTACCCTGGCATACAACCACAGTGCAGAAAGAGGCCTTTTATTAGGAAAGCATATGACTGTGTGTGTGTGAAACTGGTATTCCTTATGTTGTGGGGACCTAAATTTGTTTACACAGTCACATTATGGGGACTTGTCCCCATAACATAAATTACTACTTTTTAAAGTTAGGGTTAGGTTAAGGTAAGCATCAGGGTTAGGGTACTGGTAAATATGGTTAAGGTTAGAGTAAGTCTCCAGGAAATGAATGTAAGTCAATGCAATGTCTTCTGAAGTCAAGGAAACCAGTGTGTGTGTGTGTGTGTGCATGCTCTATTACTTTGGCTCTTTGGTTCTGGAACCAGACTTGCACAACCCGGACACTCAGGCCAGTCTCTGCTGCCAAGGTCTCCCTTATCTTGGATTAAAATTCAGGGAGAGGGACAGCAAAAAAAGGGAGTATTAAATAGAAAGACAGGAAAGGTCAGTTGAAGGTTAGCAAATCTTCCATTCTAAAAGTCTCTGCATTTAGATTTTTTTATTGTTTTTCCAGGTCAAGTCTGCTTTGTGAGAATTTCAGCAAAGAAGTTACGGCTGTCACAAATTAAAAGCAATGTAGCACATGTAGACATACATTAATTGTATATCTGTGACACTCTACACTATATACTATATTTCAGCCCTTTCAGAAAGGCTTTTCTGACCACACTTTAAGGTAAAGTGATATTAACTACTGCAGTTGCTGGTGTAGTGAAAATAAAAATAAAAAAATAATTAGGGACAATTCCTGTACACTTTCACTTCTGCTCAATGCTAATTACAGGGATCATATTAAGTTATAAGCACAATTTTTAGAATATTTTACTTGGAATAAAATGACAAATGTTGGCAGAAAATGACAAAATCTTTCATGCAAAAAGATGCAAATTTGTCAGGAGTAACTAGTGGAACAGACGCTTCAGGGTAGGAAACTCAGTTATAATATCTCCAGGCCAACTAGACAAAGAGTAAACACTCCACCTTTCTGCAAGGCTTGGATGAGACCTCAAAGGAAGCCTTAAAGGTCCGTCTCTGTTGAGTGGTCAAAATAGTGCGAGGTCTTTTGGGACGTTTGCTTTCCAGTTCTTCTGATTTAATCTGTTTGCCTGTAATTTCACCAGATCCCTCCTCTTCCTCCTCTTCATCGTCACTTTTACCTGGTGGGTAAACATTAGTGCATTAATTTCAGTCAGTTTTTCCTACTCTTTAACTGCATTTATTTAAATTTTCCAATCTGCTTAAATTTGTGGTTTTTTTACATTTCCCAGAATCCCTTTGATTAACCTACATATAATGGTGACCTTAAACAACTTAGGTTCTTTTTTTAAACTTATACTTCCTTGATACTATGAAGACGTATAATAAAGAAAAAATGTTAAAACCATAAATAAAAAATAAATAATACAATAAATGGGGTGGGGTGCACAGAAGTGTAGTGGAGTAGAGTTTTATTTTGTCAGATTAATATTTCAATTACATCACTGGGAACCTGGATAAATAACCAGCAAAAGTCCTGCAAGAATATCTACATAAGTAGATGATGTGAAAACTCACATTGTTGTATTAGCCATAGTCATAAATATTGAAAGCAATGTCTTTGTGTGTTTTTCCATGACTAAGTTGCAGGAATAATACCTTGAAAATCACTGGGTCATTGTAGCACATTAGAGATGCTGACTTCCCCTCATTTTTTCTACATTACTGTTACAGTATGCATGTCAAAACATATACCCATGTTGTACTCTGTGGGACATATGGGTGCATGCATGTTAAACACATAAGTGCCCACAAAGGTTGTACCTGTGTCAGAGGAGGTTGGGCTGGCCAGACATTGGTGATAGTCTTCTCTAGCACACAGTAGCTGTCCCTCCCTGAGGACGCAGTGGTCTCCAGTCTGCAGGCGGCAGGAACAAACGCTGCAGGTGAAGCAGCGCAGGTGGAAAACAGAGGCTCCTATGCGCATCACCAGCTCTGCAGGGAAGACGGCCTTTGCACATCCCCCACAACGCACTGCAAATAGACTGGAGGGAGAAAATAGAGAGAAACCGTTAGTGAGAGTTCAGTAAATAGCAGAGAGTGGTGCTTTTGTTAAGCTGACGAGAGTAAACACTTGAGGATCCATCACACTTCAGTACGATGGAGCGCTGAGAAACAGCGCTCCATCAAACATAAAACAATGCTTAGATGACTTGAGGAATGTTTCTGAGTCGAGCTGTCACTCAAAACAACTTGCAAACCTGATTCTCCCCTCTTCTCCTCCGTTTCCTCCCCCTGATCGGGCCACTCAGACACATACCCTTAGCATGGTGGGTGTGCATCTAAGCGCCTGGCAACCAGCACTGGTGGGCTTAACCTCAGTGACTGTTGCTGTGGCTCCGGCTGCCATGTCCGAGGCTGTGCTCCTGGGGAGGCAGGAGAAAAGCTCTCGGCAGGCCATGGCTCCAGGCAGAGGGAGGGAATCAGGTCTCCTGGTGGGAGAGGCTGAGCTGCCGGTCCCAGGAATTATCCGTGGAATTATCTTTAAGTCTGCTTAACCAGAGGAGCACAAAGACTGAGACAGCCCCCAAGCAGCAGGACCATTGTCCGCTGGCTGGCACCTCGGCATTTTGCATCTGTCATGCAGGATGATGCGTCATCATTCTGGAGCTGGCATTTGTCTCCAGACCTGACTGGGTCACCAGACCAGTCAGCACAGAGGCATGAGAAAGTGACAGCCTTTTTTTCACCATTGTTTCATTTTCACATAAAAATAAAGAAACTGGTCACTGTAAGTTGAAAATGATACGTGATTTGTAGTTTTCCATTCCATGCCATCCCCTTATCAACAAGAGTATGTTGGTAGATTAAACGTGCCCTTCGTAACACAAGGTTCATTGGCAGAAGTTAAATATTTTGCCCATAATTTAGGGTATAGTTGATTTAAAATGTATTTTAGGCAAGGGCCTTGCATTTCAGAGGCTACCATCTTGCGCCAATATGTTTCTACTGCACCCCAAATAAACCAGCCAAAGTGAGGTGATAATCTGTAGTCTCACCTTTAAATGTCACTAATTCCTGCACACTGGACCTAAAATTGATATTACCAGTTCCAATCTGTACTGCGTGTGTGATACATTTCAGAAATGATCAAATGTATGAAAAAATGCATTAAACGCATATTTCTACAGCTATTTATTTTTGTTATCTGTGTGAATATTTAATTTGGAGACTACTATCATTTTAAGGAAAAAAAAATGTGTCAGCGTCAGTTCAAAAAAATAAATCAAATCAAAGTTAACCGACAAAACACTCAGACTACACCTCATACAAACACCTAGTCTGAGACATCCCTGTCAAAAGCGCTGGAGCTACAACATCCTAAAGCCAAACATTTCTGGGACCTCTTACTGTTGCTGTGGGGTCGCTAGGGAAATGGTAGAGCTCATTCCCAGAGGCTCAGGAGGGTCAGTCTGGCTGCTTGACCCATCTCTGTCTTCTGCCTCATGGCCTCAAAGGTATGCACTTTAATATGGTCAACATACCATCTGTGGTATGTGCATTCCTGTGGCATCAGAACAGGTAACAGGAAACATCCAGCAAAGTACTGTAGTTGCTTTAATTTCTAAATATGATGCTAATGCTGGATGTCAGTGAAGAAGCAGCTATGGGCATTAATGTTGCGTGACCATTCACGTTTCGAGAATTGCTTTTCCATTATACATGTTGTCCAGTTTATCTTATTATCCCCAGTACTTTAAGCCTTGTTAATGCAAAGGTAAGAGTACCTCAAATGCTTAGGACCAGCTCAAGGTGTTTAATATTTCAGAGTTTCCGCTGACATGATTGGCCCAGAGGCCCTGCCAGGAGAGTGGGAACATTGGAGTGGATTTAAGACATGGCAATTAGTGACAGCAAAATCAGCAAAACCCAGTGCTGCACACAGACACAGTCTCTCTCTAGGAAGATGTAATGAATTAAAAGATGTTGCTTAGCGGAAATACACACATAGTCTCACACACACTCACACACACACCTCTCACTTTGACTGTCTTAACTTAAGTGTTGACCTTTCACAGTCAGGGAAACAGACTGCTGGTCCACCGGATAAGCAGAGAGACAGATCCTGTTTCTGGATCGGGTTAACCTGGATCCATTGCTGAACCCATGCACCAACAGAGGCTGTGTATCAGATACAGATCTGAAGGTCACGAGCACCGCCAGTCACATCGCTGATCTGACGACCAATCTGGGGTCCAGTGCGCCAGTCCACCGAACCGTTTAGCCAATCTAACTCTAGTGACAATCAAACCAACCTAAAACATCACATTGTCAGACAGAAATGTGTATACTGCTTCATTAAATTACAGTACTGTCTGCTATGTCACGTGTGCTACAGCATGTCAGGCGGACAACAGATTGCATAAACCATATTTACAATATAAACTCTGTGTAATGCATATGATTAGCACTTACTTTGGTTTCTCCAAGACTAAATCCCAAATTTTGACTGATTTAGAAAAGCTCACTGTTACTTCTGAAATGTGAGAGACAGATGCCGGACAATTCATACGAGTTGTGTTAATACAGTGTGTTTAATGTGATTCTTTTTTTTTTTTTTTTTTTAAGACGCAAACAATAAGTTTAGATCTGTAGTAAGAAGGGTTTTCAACCTGAAGTCAGAAGAAGTCATCAGTAAGTTAACAGAAGAATCTGCCACACCACAGTGTGATGTATTCACAGATACATTCTCTTTGACACCAAATAGTTACTTATATTCAAAGTTTAAACTATGGCTCAGTTTATAGTGGTTTTTAAACTATTACCAAATGTCCTGAAAAGCACAATGAACGTGTAATGTCCATTACATGTAACAAATACATTTTATTATAATGTAATAAATAAGGAATTCATTTTATCCCTGTCCAATAAAATTAGCAGCTTCATCCCTGTAGATGCCTTTTGTTCTTTATAAATATACTAGTTTTTACTCTTTTGTAATAAATACTAGAATTCTTGTCTTTGACTTAATGCTGGTGGTCAGGCTGTCACTGATGAGTAAAATGAAATAAATATACATTCAGACAGACAACATTGCAGTCATCACATTACAGAATAATGCATGAACTGATTAAAAAGCAAGAAAACACTTTCAGAGTGCTATAGCACTTTGAGGTTTGTTTGTAAAATTTAATTTATTATTATTGTTATTATTGTTATTATTAAAGTCATGTTTTGAACAGAAGAGGCGCTTAAGTGCTGCATGGTGCCATTAACCCAAACAGGGAGGCTGAAGGCCCAGAGGTGGAGCTTTGGCATCAGACCTCCTGCTAATTGGTCAGTTCAGATCTCTCATGGTCGGCTGGGCATCGTCCCATTGCTCGACACCGAGGCTGCTGTGAGGAGAACTTTCCAGATGCCCTGGCACATACTGCCAGGGCTCATGGAGCGCACAGTCCTGCAGAATAAGTTTGAGCAACCCTCGCCGTCCCTATAGGGACGCAGCAGACGTTCTGATACAGTATGTGGTTCAAATCTCCTAATTACCTCCATCCTGCTTTTTTTCTTTGTGCTTTGGCCAAGTGCTTTTATATCAACTGATCATTCTATAAATACTTTGTTGTGGTTTTCCAAACATCCTTTATAACTGCTCGATCTTCACGTTTACATGTCCGATACTGATGCCAATATCACATTCTATTGTCCAATTGTTTATTTTTTTATTTTTTTCAAAACTGTACACTGTACAGGCCATGTTTAGTGAACCATTTACACAATATTTGGGGTTAAGTGTTTTTAACACATACAGATATACAGATACCGAATATTTTATTGGCTCATCCTTGTTAAAAATAGTACTTACTAATGACCAGCGTGTACTTTTGCTACATCATGTCCTGTTTCCCCACTGGTCTGGCAGAACCAGCATCACTAAATTGTTCAGAAATAATGGAAGCTGCCGCCTTTGAGCTTGTACAGTTTTCATCTTGGCTTCATAAGCTTATGTTGGAAAAAGAATGAGGGTATTGGGTGATACGAGGGAGCAAGTCAGTGGGTGATGCTGGGATTTTTTTTTTTTTTTTTTTGTTTTGGGGGGGTCTACCTCTTCTACAAGACCATATGTTGTCCCCAGGTTGCAGTTGCCACACCAGCAGGCCTTGAAATTTTAACACATTTTGACAATGTGTCAGTTGAGCTCTACCCCTGGTTGTGTGCTGTATGTGTATGAAGGTGTGACTGTGTGTGTGTGGATACAGTATGCAGTAGTGTTTTCACATTCCAGCTCCCTTGCCACCCCTTCCTCCTACAGTCACCTTGTTCTTAGCACTCTCTGCCAAGTTCCCTGGAATTACACTTACGCCACATATGCACTCACACACAACGGCACAAAAACATACACAGTATATTACACTAATGTTTGATTGACCTATTAATATCATATGACCTACAAAAGGTATCATACCCATATTCATGACACCAATAGACCCAGCTTTCAGTGTCTACAGTATACTTACCAACTCACCAACTCTCTCTCAAACACACTCTCTCTCTCAGTCAAGGTCAGACATGGACAAAGCTGCTGTTATTGCTTTACAGTAGTATCACACAATAACTTTTGTTCAGGAGGCCAACAAGTAAAATAAAATTAACAATAGGCCCACACATACAGCATATTACTGTTAATCAATAGCTATAAACTTAAAAATAAAACTATAAAAAAAGTATACATGATTGATGACAGGAGACAATTTCCCTATATAATGGACCGTGCATTATGTTATTCCATGCAGGAAAAATATATAAGTGGACCAAATCCAGTCACCTGCTCTATGAGGCTAAGTTGACAATAAAAGAAAAGTTCATGGGTGTGATAATGTTACTAAAAAATAAAATAAAATTAGTAAATATCTTGCCGATGTAGGAACTTCTTTTTTTTAAGCATAGTATTATTTTTATATTATATTAGATACATATATTTAAATGTTTGTTTATCAGAAACAAAACATACATACTGTACATACTGATAGATAGATAGATAGATAGATAGATAGATAGATAGATAGATAGATAGATAGATAGATAGATAGATAGATAGATAGATTTTAAAATAATAATTTGACATCAGGCTGCAGTGTGAAGTGTCTGCAACGTCCCTTTAAATTGCCAACTACAGTATTTGAGAAATGGGCCTAAACACGTGTCCGCAGAGAAACCACAGGGAGCCACACAGCGGAACGCAGTTGTCGGACACGATGACGGTTACTCACTCAGCATAGTCTCGCCTGCAGTAAAGTTTCCGGTCCCGCAGAAAACAGGAGTTGCGGAGCGCGTCCCCGCACGCGGCGCAGCGCACGCACTCTTCGTGCCAGAGGCTGTCAGTGACTCTGAGCAGGAATCTGTCTGTGATGAGCCGGTGGCATCCGACACACACTAGCTCCTCAGCCATACCTGCAGAGATGACACGCGTTTACACGGCTGCAAACTCTTCTCTGTTATTATTATACCTGATGACATTATTTTTTTTTTCCTGCAAGGCACTCTGTAACCTTGTCCAATCTCTTGTTATACCAAAAATAATGTCTTGTTGTTTGTTGTTATACTGTTTGATTATCATGTGAAGCGCTTTGTAACATTGTTTTGTTTAGTTTCGTCTACATAAAGTTATTTGTATCCTTGTCATTATTACACACTAAACTGTAGGAGCTGAAATTGCAATTTAAAGTGCATGATGAGCAAAAGTTAAGGAATGTCTGATCAAAAAAAAAAAGTAAGTTATTTTCTATGTTGTAAATGTTTTGACATTTAATTCAACAAATATTCGCTAAGTCGGTGACCCTGAGCATACATTTCTTAAATTAATATATATATATATATATATCTAAACCTAAGTCCTACAAAACTGAATGTGCATCGACATAACCATGCCATCAAAAAGGTAAAGATTTTATACCAAATAAAAACACATCAAGAAACAGAATACAGTTGATTGAGAAGGAGGATAATTATTACCTGTGAAGTGGGAGTCTGCTGCCGGCTTCACTGTGTTTGATGAACCTGCGGTTCCTCTCATTCAGAGCATCTCAAAGTCCTGCTGGAAACTTTGCTGCTGCTGCTGCTGCTGCTGCGAGTCTCACTCATCAGAGTCTCACTCATCAGAGAGCAGCGCATCAAAGTTCGAGCCACAACACAACAGTCCACCAATATTGACTGTTTAGACAATCTGTCAATTATCCTATTAGGACTGAACGGGAATAAGAGAGAGAGAGAGTGAGAGAGAGAGAGAGAGAGAGGTCGACCATGTGCAGGTGCAGGTTACCTCACTCTCTCCACCCTCTCTCTCTCTCTCTCCCTCCCTCCCTGTCTCTCTCTCTCCATTAGAAACCAATAACAGTGTTCAGGGAGTGAAGTTCAGGTGAAAAGGTCAAATCTTCATAATTTTGTGAGATATATAAAAATATTAAATAATAGAGATAGATAGATAGATCAGTAGATAAATATATAGATAAAAATTAAAAGTTTAATTCTTAATCCTTTTTTTTTTAAAAAAAAAGACACTGAAAACACAGACTATATAACCTTTAAATATATATATATATTTTCTCCCTCTTCTTTCGATTGCAGATATACAGCAGTTTTAATCCTGCATACATATGAATTCCTGCATCTGTGTTTCACGAGCTCGCACCGATAACCGTTCATTCAGGCCACTCTTCCTTTACTTCTCTGTGCCGTCATTACCAACTCGACTTATCTTTATATATACAATGCATGTCGCAGGTCTTTACAAAAAAACAAATCTGTCATAATAGGGTGAAGTGTGTGTGTGTGTGTGTGTGTGTGTGTGTGTGTGTGTGTGTGTGTGTGTGTGTGTACATTTTTGTGAGGACATTTTGACCTTGTGGGGACCTTTTGGCTGGTCCTCACAACTTTGACAGGCTTTTTGAGGATTAAGATTTGGTTTTAGGGCTCAGGTTAGAATTCGGCTTGGGTTCAGGATTAGGCATTTACTTGTGATGGTTAAGGTTATGATAAGGGTCTAGGGAATGCGTTATGTCTATGAGCGTCCAGACAAAGTCTGTAAAACCAGTGTGTGTGTTTAGGTATTATATTATATTATATTACATTTTATAGTGAAATCATGGTTAGAATGAGATTAATGTTAATTAAGGTTTGAGTTAGGCCAGTGGTAGTTATGGCTAAGGTTAGAGTAAGTCTCTAGGAAATGTCAAAGTAACGTCCTCTGAAGGCATGTAAACCGGACTACTGTATGTGTCCATACAGCAGGGTTTCTCAGCCCTGGTCCCGAGGACCAACTGCCCTGCATGTTTCAGATGTTTCCCTGCTCCAACACACGGCGTCTGCAGAGCTTGCTGACGAGCTGACCATTTGTCAGCTGCTGCTTGCCTAAATGACACCGTAGTTCTATAAACATGACATAACTGATTCTAAACTTGATACAACAGTTGTATATTTGCTGCTGGTCTCTCTCTTCTGTCTCTATCTCGCCTGCCTCTTTCCATTTCTGTCCCCCATTTTCCTCTCACCCCAACCAGTCGAGGCAGATGACCGCACATCTTTGAGTCTGGTTCTGTCAGAGATTTCTTCCTGTTGAAAGGGATTTTTTTTCTCTCCACTGATGCCTAGTGTTTGCTCGTTTGCTGTGATTTGGCGCTATAAAAATAAAATTGAATTGAATTGAATTTGAATCCAGTGGGTTGGAGCAGGGCAACATCTAAAACATGCAACATGCAGGAAACATATACTTTTTGCACGCCATGGTTGCCATCTAGTGGCTCAATCATGAAAAAAAATTTTTTTATATATATGTATATATATATATATATACATATATAAATAGTTGTCAGGTCCAAAAGGAAAACCAGCTTACAGGAAATAAAACAATTTATAAGTAGGCCAATGCAGATTCATACACGTGTGCTCACAAACACACAAAGGACAAGAACATAAACACTGACTTTAGACACATTTTTAAATAACTTTATTATTTTTTAATTCTCAAAAGTGTATTAAGAAATGCAGGGATGGTTTTTCTTTTTATTCAATTCCTCATTGAATAAAATATAATTTCTCAAAATTGCTTTCTTTCCTTTAATCAACACCTGAAATTATGTCTTTATAAAATAAATTCAAAATGCATTTTAAAATCCTTAATTACAACATTTTGCTTGGTACAAAATATGCAGTTTTACAGATTAAATCAAGTCTTTTTTTTTTTCCTCCATTCTATCTTCATTTCGCTCACAATGTGGGAGTATATACAGAGGGACGGGGGGAACTGGTGTCATGTGATCTGATGAGGAGCCTCCAGCATCTCCATAAGGAAGGTGTCGATGGGCGTGTCCCCGATCAGCTTGAAGAAGAACAGATGCTCGAGGCACTTGAGGCCGATGGAGCGCAGGGCAGGAAGGCGGAGCAGCAGTTTAGCAAACCTGGGACAAAGGAAAATAATGCCAAAACACTCTGAGTCTACAGATACAGTAAGAGATCAGTACTCTTTACAAATTAACTTTCTTAAGAGAATAATTCAGGTTATCGTTATGTTTAACATATATAATACAAAATGTGCGTTAACTGCAAATAAACGGTTGAGTGAAGTGCCAAATAACAACATACATCCCAAAAAATCAGAGGGTTAAATGGCAACCGCATGTCACCTTCTTTAGAAATCATTCTATTCTTCCCTTTAATGATTTTAATGTAGTTTTTCAAGTTTTTATTGTATTAGACTGTTGTTTACAACTCCTGGTAATAAGGTGAAAAGCTTTAGGCTCAGTTTTTCCTGTTTTTGTGCGTACTTTTTCTTTCTTTTTTTTTGGTTATTAAAATTTACTGTCTGATCAGGGTGCTTGTAAGAAAGTCTACTGAGCTTTGGTATTTTTAAAACATTGCTTCTTCACTCTTCTTCCTCTTTCCTTAGTAAGAGGTCAAAGGATTGGGACTTTAAATTTGAGGGAAAAAAATGTGACATTAATAAGTCATGTTATTTATGTATGTGTGGTCTTCCACCAATAAAACTGCTATTTATAAAATCATATCAGAGCATTTCATGTGATGTACAGTAAACTGCAATCTTCATCATCTGTAGAACCACAAAGAGAAATGAAACAATGGTTTTTCTACTGATCGATTCTTCTCTGCCTTGTGTTTCCGACCTGCCAGGCTGGTCTGGGTATTTCTGTTTTGTATATGACTCCAGTGAAGCATAGACTTTTTCCCTCAGTCCCTCGACCTCTGGTGGGTTTGACAGACCTTTTGCATCTGAAGGAAAAAAACAAATTCACTGTGACAAACAAATACAAAGAAATCCTCATGTGGAGAACTATGTGGGTTTTTTGTTTTTTTTTACAGATTGAGAAAAATAAACAGGTGCCCACTCACCAACAGTTTCAGTTGACATGGCCTTTTCTTTTTACCATACTTGACTAATATGAGCAGGTTGAAAAATCAAATTAAATATTTAAGAGGCCAAAAACATGACCTTGATCTGTGGCCACCCAAATGTAATAGTCTAGGAATCCCAGTGATCAACTATGCCAAATGTGAAAGAGTTCTACAGAAGCATTCTTAAGGTTAAAAAAAGGACCTTACAACAATCTAATAAGTTCAACTTTCAGTCCAAAAGAATGCCTGTGCCAAATTTAAAAGGATTCCCTAAAAATGTTCTTTAATTATTTAATTCACAAGAACTGAATAGACAACCTGAAAACACAATGCCTCCAGTAATGTCGATCACTGGTGTGGATTTATAACATTAAAATACTATGATGGCCAACACTGATCAGCATTTATGTAATATTTTTCCAAACCACTTTTGTCTTAGTTGTTGAAAGTGTCCTAATGCCCTGATAGCCAATAAATCAATAAAAAAAGCTGGAAAAGAAAAATGTCTTGACAATACTGTAAAAAAAAAGGCCTATCATTTAGATTGGACCCAATGGACTGATTTATTGGCATACCTAACTCTTAACTGTCTACCTGTGCAGCTCATTACGACAAAGTGACAAGGTTTAGGGTTTTCTTACGGATGATTCATACAAGCAAAGGACAGGTGAGTGTGATGCATTGATTGCAGGTCTTTACAAAAAATCTGCTGTGCTAAGTCTGATAGAGTGAAAAGTGTAGCCTGCTTTTGCACCTTTTTTCAGTCTACTACTGTGCCAAATGTTTTTCTTTATTTACTAATAATGGCTATCCAGACATGAGGATTTTAGAAAATACATTTTTTTTTTAAAAAGTGTTTCAGAAACTCATGCTTTAAAATCAGTCCACTGAATCACTGCATTGTGAATAACAGCATAAAATCTCCTTTACAATTCAAGAAACTCAAACATATATCCAAATAACAAATATCCTTTCCTATGCCCTGCTTATGTTATGTTCTCTCGTTTATCATACAAAAGGTGACAGATGAGTAGACTGACCTGGGTTGAAGAGAACAATGGCTCGAAGGCAACCGAGCTCCGTCTTATCCATCTGCATATCTTTCATTTTAGATACTAACTCTGTCAGGACCCTACAGGAGAGCAAGAGGATGACATGAGACTCAGAGAATGGAATGATGGAATGATGGACTGAAAAGCAGTTGATAAACCAATATGTACAGTCTGAATATATATAAATATGTATATATGTATATATGTATATATGTATATACATATATACATATATACACTACCAGTCAAAAGTTTGGACACATTTTCTCAATGAATTAAATGAGAAAGTGTGTCCAAACTTTTGACTGGTAGTGTGTGTGTGTGTTGTATGTATGTGGTATATATATGTGTGGGTATGTTAATACTTTGCCTTGCTTTTACCCCTTTTCATTCCTCTCATTCATTCAACTTAAATTAATTTAAACCACAGACAAATGTGAGTGAATTTAATTTGCAGCAGTGGAAATTTTTGGTCGACCTGTGACCACAAACTCATCTGAACGGTTTTATAATCTGTTGGCTGAAGCCACTGACTCAGCACTGAACTACAGCTGCACGTCCACTGTCTTTTTCCCAGGTGTCTGCACCACCAGCATCACAAGATTTACAAAAGATATTTACTGTAATAAAGCTTGATGGGCTGTCAATGGATGAAATGGCATTTCACTTATAAGACATTTGGCCCCATCGAGACCTGTTCTTAACATCCATCCCCGGTGATCCCGCCATGGTCAGATCTTGGAGTAGAACTGTTCACACCTGGAATTAAAATGTGTCCCAGATGCTTCTCATGTGACCACAAATGATCCAATCTTTTGACCCCGCCCATTTTTATAATACACACTGACTATTTGCAAGAACAAAATTATGTTCTTTACTTGTCAAGTTCTACACATATGTCCACTGTCAGCATGTTTGTGTGTGCACCTGGTATTCCTTATGTTGTGGGGACCTAAATCTGTTTACACAGTCACATTACAGGGACTTATCTTCTTTACAGGGACAAGAATCAAGTCCCCATAACATAAATTACTACATTTTATGGTGAAGACAAGTTTTAAAGTCAGGCTGAGGTTAGGGTTGGGGTAAGGTTAAAATAAATTGCATTCTGTATAAGAAATACTGCTTTTTACGTAATGTGAAAATAAATATAAGAGAAAAATCGATTGATTGAATGTATGAAAAACTGACAAAATGAACTGAAACCATAGTAAATATACTGTTTAAACCTACAGGGTTTATAAAAGCATAGTTATTCACAGTAGCAGCAGAAGAGTATTGTACGTGGATTGTTGTACTGTGCATAACATGTAACCTCAAATCACCTCCAAATGTGGTTTCAGTTATCAGTTCTGGGTACACGTTCATTAGGGCCCTTTTAAACCTGGACTTAGAGTCTGAGGATGAATGTTAAAACCAGGACTGAACTGGTTTATTACGGTCTTCTCTGCTCCCTACCTATCAAAGATGGAGCCCACTCCAGCACTGTGGGCGCTGCTTCTGTGGACATGCAGACCTGTTGCCAATAGGATGCCATCTTTTACAGTGACTGAGCGATGTGAGAATGAGGCGATGAGCAGCTCATTCCAGCCTGGATTAAAAACAAGAACAGCTGTTACATCTCCGTCTTTCTGTATCCTCTAAGATTTCTTAGAAATATTTCCGAAATACATTTTCTGAGGATTATTTTTGTTTTCCATAAATGTAAAATAAATCCTTATAGGTTTGCTGTGTGACTTTTTGACTTCCTCATTCAGGTCTGTGTATAACATCTCTCACCAGCAGAGGCCGCCCTGGTCAGAACTTGGAAAACAAGTGTAGTTATGTTTGGTTTCAATGTTCTAGGAAAGTAGAGCAAAAAAAAAATGTGTTGAGCAAATGTAGAAAACTAGACTAGTTTGTATGTTTGAGGATGAAATCAAGACAAATTCCTTGTAATGCAAATTACTTGGCAATAAACCTGATTCTGATTCTGATGTTTTATGTTTTCAAATATTTGCTTTATTACTGTAAAGCACTTTGGTCAACTATGCTGTTTTTAATGTGCTTTATACATTAAAAAACTATGCTGTTTTTAATGTATTTATAATGGGCTGGATGAATACCTGCTGGGTTATAGAAAGGCTTGATTTGTGCAAGAAAAGGCACTTTGTGTCCATTCAAATAAATAACATAAAATGTGCTTGTTGAGGTTACCTGCTCGTAGTAGAATAACCTGATCGTCGAGGGGGAGTTCGGAGAAGTGTGGGATCCTTTTCGCCCACTCCACCAAAGTGAAGAGCTGCTTGTCTGCTGCTTGGCAGATATTGGTGACCGGGTCATTGTTCTGGAGGGGGGAAAAAGAAGATAAAATGTCAAAACAATACAGTCAACAGTTTCGTTGGTGAACTCCTTCACTGACATGTGAACTCTTCTGTCAGCAGTAAGAATGAGCACATACAGCTGTGGGTATTTTAGGATGCGTTGCAAAGCAACACATTTCTGAAAAGTCTTGTGAAAGTTTTAGAAGTCACTGTCAAAAATGCTTACAAAAATGGTCCACTGTATGACGGTATCTGGTTCAAAAGTCAGTTAGAGACTGTAGGTGTGAATGGGAGCATGATATGCTTTCAGCTTTATGATTAAAAAAAAAAGTTATTGAAAATGGTTGATTCCTGCGTTTGAGCGAGTCCTGATTAGTGTCTGTGATTCTTACAGAGTTTCCCGGGCTGCCGTCGCTATATGTCTCTGTTTTAGGCTCCACGGCAAGTTCAGCATCCAGGATCTTGTCCACAGGCATCTCCTCGTTGAAACTGCTGGTAGATTCCACCTCATTCTCCCCTCGCTCCTTCCCACGCTGCCTTTCTTCCTGCACGGCTGCGTGCACGTACACATGGACACAAACAGGTCAATCACTGATTAATCATAATATCACTGACATTATATGCACTATCCCACAATTACAAAACGCAGTTGTGCAGTATGTGCTGAAGACACATTTTCAACATGCATTTGTATGGTTTTGTACAGTTTTGGACGGTTTGAAAAATAACATTCAACAACATGGGCCCACCTTCTCTCTTCATGCCCATGGCCAGGCACTTCTGGTAGCGGCAGTACTGACAACGATTTCGCTGGCGTTTGTCGATCAGGCATTCCTTGTTGTCTCGACACGTGTAAGTGAGATCCTTGCGGACAGTCCTTTTGAAAAAGCCTTTGCATCCCTCACAGCTATACACACCATAGTGCTTTCCTGTGGAAACAAAGCCCACCATATCAGTTCTGCTCTGAGTCGACAATAGACGACTCACTGCACTTAAGGTTCACAGTGTAGTCTGTGACCCTCATCTGGATACAGGTTGGAATCAGAGTTGGAAGCATGTTACCATAAAGTACATAATAAAAAATCCATTTATAACTCAGTAACAGCACTATAATAATAATAAAAAAACCCTCAGCAACAGAAAACATACAGAGATAAACCTGACAGTCTGACTAATCACCTTGAAATCAACGTGCTATCTTTCCTCCACTCAAGCAATGTTTGCGGGGAGTGGGAGTGCAAGTTCCTCTCCTCCATCCTCACCCTCTAACATTACCTGAGGAGCGGTCCCCACAAATGGCGCAGATGTGTTTTGACATTCCCCCGGGGCTTGTACTCTGGTAGTTGATGTTTCCCATGTTCTGTAGCCCTGGCGGAGGCTTGATGTCCTCCGAGCTGCTAACACTGTTCATAGAGTTCATCTGAGGATGACAGGAAGACCAAACAGAGACAAAGAGTTGAGGCTGAGCTGTTCTAAAATGAACAAACACAGTAGAAGGGGAAGCAGAAGGGAACCAAGAGTGAGCAGAATGAGGCAGGTCTTATGATACTCTCTCTCTTCCTCTATTTTCTCAGTTTGTCTTCCGCTCACCCATATTATTATTTTCTCCCCACCCACGCACTTTATTGAGAATATGTCGCAGGGTGCGATCACATGCTCATATTGTGGGAGGAGCAGAGGCTTCTGTCTGAGGCCTGTCATACTGGTTTTTTAATGTTTGTTGTCAAGGAGAGGTTTAAGTCACGTGTGCAGAAAATGCAGTTCTGAGACACGACAACAAGAGGGCGCCCCTGTGTAGGTTGCTCAAACTAGAGAATGAAGAAAATTTAAAAATGAAGTTTGAAGATAAAGATGTTGAAACTTCTGATCAACACAGAATTAGCTTTATCAGACAAATTTTAAATTTTGGAGCGTTACTAACTTATAATTCCATACAAATTCAAAAGGACAGCAGGTCTCATGTCACCTCAAAGGGCCTCAAGAGACAACAAGGTGTGAGCAACCTTCTAAGACATAAGTGATGCTACAGCCATATAATTACGTTTTTGTATTTATGTCAAATTCTGTGACCATTGCCATTTGAATTGGAATGATGTAACTGAAAGTTGGTCTTATATATGTAAGCAAGCTGTTAACACATTTAACAACATGTGTATGTAATGCTTAAGTATGTTTTAACTAAAACTGGCTTAATAAGACTTTTCACAGCAGATATTTTTGACATGAAACAGTAGGACAAATACAGGTTGTACCAATAATATTAGGGTTCCACTCCAGGGTTTAAGTTAAAGAAAAAAAGGATCAGGGGATAAATATACATTGTAGCATTGCGGCAAAAAATTCTAGGAAAACATCAATAGAGCAGAAGAAGAAATTAGCATGTTCACTCTTAAGCAGCGACAAAGCTGATAAAAAGTTATATGACCCAGGAGTGAATGCTGCTTAAAATGGCAAAAAGCGCATTCAAACGTGTTACTAATCTGTTTTTGTTTTTTGTTTTTCATTTTTTGACCAGTGGAAATGGGGTTTCAGAGACTACTGATAATGAGAAACCACAGTGGTGAAAAATCACAGGATTTCTGTTCAGATACAGATGACTAGATGAATGTGAAAGCAAGCTTTGACTGAGCTTTTCATTCACAAGTGAAGTGCCCGATAATAACCAGTCAGGGAGTGAATGCGGGTAACTGCATTATTGTTTTCAAAAATATCCATTTCTGACCATCTAGACTAAAACCCATCAGTTTTTCAAAAATTTCAAACCATTTTTGGGGCTCTACAGCTCTGGATTGATGTAGAAGGCAAACGTGTCTGGAATTGCGTAGCAGGAATCAGAGCAACAAGTCAGACTTCCTTTGCCTTTTACACATCTACTGTATCTTTTTTATTTTATCTTCTTCAGGCCCAATTATCCCCTGCTGCTGATGCCAGCCAGATGCGTGCACATGCAGCACACTCATATTTGTTTATTTGTAGTTGGAGTGCGGCTGGAAAGAACACTTCTGTCCTACATAAGGCCCCCGTATATATTTGATGCAGCTTGACGTATGTATACGACAGTCACATCAGGCTGTTCCTATCATTTATTTACAAAGTGCACTTTCTTATGCCTAACCGGTGATGACACAAAATACTGAGGACTCTATGGATATGACCTTAGAGCAGAGGAGAGCATACCATTTTTTTTTGTCTCTTTCTTTCAGTTTTCCCAGGGAACACAAGTCCTCTACACCACCACTGGCCTCTTCAGCTGTACTGTGCCCCAAAGGCAGACTTTCACACTTAAATGAGCATTCAGCCCCCCATGCATTCACCCATCGGTAAGTCAATAGTGCACAGTTATTCCTCCTCAGCGCACTCCTCCACAGTTTTCACAAATAATTCATTTTACACATGTATGAATTGAAAAAAATACACCTTTTGGTGCATTTGGGCACACTAGCCGTTTCAGACAGATGACATATTGGTGCCAAAATGGCTACAAGCACTGTATATGGATTATTGATGTTTCATACATTCTTTATACAACACATGGTATGAAGAACATACTGCATCATACATGTAAGGTTTACTTGGGGTTTTAATGGGCCAGACGTGCACATATCTCCTTCTCAGTAATCTTGTTTTCTTTAAAGCTACAGACATAATTGCTATCAAAAAACATTTTTATTGTCGGTGAGGGAAAAAAGAAACATCACAGTGTAGTATGAGTTTGGAAAAGGTTGCAATAGCACCTAAACACAACACAACCTACACTGCAATCCACCCTCAAAATACTCAGAACACACAATGCTTGATAACTTCCAGAAGCTGAGTGAAGGAAAGTGCTGTGAAGTCAGCTTTGTAGATACTGGCCACATCATGTCTGCAGAAAAAATATTGATGAGGTGAGTGATGCCAGGGAATCAATCAGTTCGGTAAAATATAATCATGTAGTTTTGAAATTCATTGTGCATTTTCAATCAATCAATCACAATCAGCAATCCAAACACAACTGAACCGATAGCTCAATCAATCAATTAGGTCAGGGTTTCTTAATCCTGGGGACCAACTGACCTGCATGCTTTAGACATTTCCCTGCTCCAACACACCAGATTACAAATGGTCAGCTCATCAGCAAGCTCTTCAGAAGCCTGAGAACAATCCATTTATTTGAATCAGGTGTGTTGGGGAAGGAAAACAGCTATAACATGCAGGGCAGTGGGTCCCAAGGACCAGGATTAAGAAACTCCAAATTAGGTAATCAGTAAAGAATTACTCTTTGATTATCTGAGAATTATACAATAACACAATAATACAGAAATACAGGCATAAAAATGCAATACTCTGCACTCATCCTGCACAACTAGTTAGAGTTTGATTTTAAATGTAAATATAGCTGCACTTTCTAAAAACAAGGATGATATTCATAAATATGAATATCACCAGTGTGGATTTACAGTACTGTGCAAAGATCTTAGGTCACCATTAGATTTGTTGACCATACAGTATACTTATTTGTACTTCATTGGAACACATACAGAAAATGTGGGAAATTTGATGCAGTATTAAAATAACACATTTTTCAGAAATAAATGCTTCTACCGGTTAAATTTTCATCTATTTAATGAGACCTACCCTTACACTTGAACAATAGCACATCTGTGGCTCTCTTAAACCTGAAGTGAATCTCTAATTAATGTTATTTCAACAAAAAAAAATCTGCTGTGAAAAAGGTCTTTTATGCCAGGTTTAGTCAAGATTTGCTTGAGCATTATATACACATGTTGTATGATAGCTTGTGCACAGTACTGTACAAGCCGAATTGTGAATTTGCATTCAGTGCTGTCAGCCAATGATTACCTATGAACTCCAGTTCACCCAAGAAAACTGTATGAGATGGTACATAATGGTGGCTTGATCAGTGGCTGCTGGTGAGCTGTGAAAAGATGGTCACACCACACAATTGAATTAACCCTGACTTTCCCTAAAGGCAAAGATCCATATTGTGATTGAAGCAAAGTACAGTATATTACTATTTGCAGCACCCTGCAGCAGTGGCCTCAATCCAGCCTCGGAAGCACAGTGTGTACATTTCGGTGCATGCAGCTTATCATCAAAGCACCGAGCCTTGTGGAGTTTGTAGTTTATTCAATACAACTGAAAGAAAGTACATCCATTAGGTCTCGTCATATCTGAAAAATGTACCCTCACAAAGGGAAGTGATTAATTATCAACATAGACCAATCACCAACTTGCCACTATGAAAGAAACTAGGCAAATAGAAGCAAGTAAAATAAATAAACACATTTTCTGTTTTGTTCTCTGTGTCTATATATATATACATTAAAAGGCTAAATATTTGGATTTTGCCAGCAGTACAGAACTCAAGCAATGACCTTTTGGGGGAGAAGTGTAAAGGTCAGTAAAAGGAGAGAAGATAGTGAGAAACACCACTGTATGCCAGCTGAACACATTGGATAGGGTTAACCTTCAACATCCTATCCACTGTCAAGGATTTCAAGAATGATGGGCACACAATCAATCAAAGAACATGATAGTTTCATGAAGATCACTTTGCCAAAACGATGATAAACAACTGTTGCTGAGAGTGCAGTGATGAATAAAAAGCACTCTATGCTCTTAAAAACATGAACCATTGTATTGCATCCAGTAAGTGCCAAATATCATACATTGATCAAAATCTGAAGGGGCAGTAAGTTTATGTCCCAATGGAAAAGAAGCCAATGTCCATTGCTGGCTGATTACCATCAAAACACCTACACATTTTCTCACCTGTGGACTGTTGAGTGGTACAAAGTTCATGTTGGGTGTGGATGGCAGCGATACAGAAGGTGAACCCAAAGATGATGTAATGACAGGGTAGGGTGAGGCCAGGCCGTTCATCTGTGAGCCCAAGGTGGACATGGGGGACGGCAGGTGCCTGGAAGTGCTGATGACTGATGGATGTCCCACCATGCCACCCATGGGAGGCGGGTGGGTGTGGGGCGCGCTCATTGGCCCTGTTGAGTCTGGAGGAAAACAAAAGATGTGTTAGAGAACAAAGCAAAACTGTATAACAGTGTCAGTTTTTTTGTATCACCAATGTCATGTGCACTGGAACCAACAAACGCATGTCAATACAACAGATCCAGTGAAGTTTATACTGTTAAGGTTTTACAGTCTTAAGGCTGTGTTGTAGGTTTATAATTAGTTATAACTACATTTATATACAAATACACTTGACAACATATTATTAAAAAACACTCCTGTACTGTGACATCATAGAACATAGTCTGTAACCCCAAATATAACATGGTGAGTGTAAGGCTGTGTTTGTTTTCATGGTACACTTTGGTATTAGACATTTGGAAGCAAAAACACAGACTAAACCCAAAGACCCAAATAGATCCTGTTACAGTCCTAAACAGAATCAGCCTCAATTACGAGAATTGCAAATGTAAATGCAAAATGAATGAGCACTGGCTTTAAGTTCCACCTCATCATCTATTCAACCAACTAAACTTCAAACTGGCATGTTGGTATGGATAGAGATCGTTCCTTCTAGGGAGCCATTTGACAGCTTTGGGTTTGAAAAGCAGTTTTAAAGGTGCTGGTATAATCATTTTTATAGAAAAATCTTTTGATTTTGTAACCTTGAAATGAGTCCTAATGTACTTTAGTCCACCATCTTGAACTGCCATGCTTCTTCAGCAGCAGCAGCAGGTATGACAGTGTACTTATATGAAAATATAGACTGTAGCAGCTGTCAGATCCAACACCAAGTCGACCAAATAGTTACCATTTAAAATCAGGCAAATTCCATCTCAGTGATTACAAGCATAAAACATACACAGATACAGAAAAAATGAAAAATTGATTTTTATATAAAATGTCATTTGACAAGATTGAGTTTTAATTATTGCTGCCTGATGGTGCAAGATGCATTCGTGAAATCAGCGTAGTGTAAATAAGGCTTTAGAGAATGCCCATCTGATTTTGCCACAGAGTGCTGAATTTGCTTCGCATCCAGTAATGCAAACTGACAGGCTGGCATTTTTGTAGATGACCTACATCGAAAAGTTGTCAGTCAACTTGGTAACAGGATGTAGATTGTAATTTCATGCATGAGTTACAGCTGTGGGGACATTCATTCATAATCACAGCAAATATCAACAAATACTGACATATACTAGATGCAAGGAACAACGTGTAGTAAAAACACCAGAGGCTGTTTGTCACGTCATGTTGTCATGTTGTACTAGTGGAGACAAACGCAATGAACACAACTTACAATATGGCTAATGTCAGTGACTTTTTGTAAAAGTAGCTGATGTGAAGTGACATACCATCACATAAGGTAATATGCTTGGGTTATTCTGAATGACCTTAAATTTGCTAAAGCATTTTTGTGTGTCAGCCCACCGCCCACCTTCACACAAAATGCGCCTGGACACACCCCCTTGGCGCGGCACACCTGCCTTGAGCCTGGCCTGGTCTGGTCCAATTAGAGCCCGACCAGGTTGGAGCTGGCGAAAACGCACCTTCAGTGCACCCTTTTGGCACGAAATTGTCGCCAAGCTGAATCTGTTGACACCTCCCCTCCTTTTGCGCAGCCACACCCATCTCGGCCTGCCTCGGCCTACCAAATTGCCAAATTCGCTGCGCATGGTGTTGTGCTGGACGAAATTACCACTGCGCGGGCTGCGCCACGAAATTAGAGTCCAATGTGCAAGAGATTACCTTCTTCTAGGGATCCATGATGTATTATCAAATGTAAATGTATTATGTATGAATGTACACACTGTGTTTCTCTTCTGCTGTAAATAATTGCTTGTGTTCACCAACAGTGTTTCTGCCAGTCACTTTTTTCTGAAGCAACTTCAGTAGTCAAGCTTTTTTTTTTTTAACTTGTTCTATTTGCTCAATTCTTTGGAATACTTTTGAAAATATTGCTCTGATAACCTCTGGCAGTGATTAAGCACACATTAGCTTCTTCCACAGAAGTATGAATGCTATTTAAAAGAAGTGGGGTAGGTATGAGTAATGCAAGAAAGGTGCTTTAAAATGTCAAGCATTTGTGAAAAAGAGGACATCATATGGTCTGTCTGGACGTGGTACTTTCTGCATTAAGACACTCCCTCAGGCACACAGCTGGCCATTCAGTCCCTCTCTGTATGCCAAGGAGCAGATGTTGTGCAACTTCCTGTTTAGCAGTGAGACTATAGCATCCACCCCCTTTTCACTCGCCCACTCTATCTAGCCCTCCATGAGTGATCCCGGGCAGGCAAGTATGTATCTGGGCCTCCCTCTCACTCTTTCCCACAAAGCTGTCTTGATACAAGAGATACAAGAGTGTCTCGTTTCTGTTCTATGGTCTGTAATGCAATGATTTAAATTCTACAGTGGCAGACGTGGACTCTTTTTTAAGAGCAATATTCCCTCATCAAAAAGCTTACACAATGGATGATCAACTTTAAAGAGTTTCTTCGGGTTAAGCCCTGGTTTTATGGTTACGGTCAGAATTGGATTGAGGTTAGTCACTTGGTTAGTCACTTGGTTGTCATGGTTAAGGTTAGGGTAAGGGGGATAGGGAATGCATTATGTCTATCATGTGGTCCCACTAAGATATAAAAAAAAGTTTGTCTAACTCTGTCTTTGTTAATATGTGTGGCATGAATTTGGCTTAAGGTGTGTGTAAAATTTATTATCATTCATTTATTATCATTCAGAGTATGCGACTTCATTTGTTTTGTTTTTTTAATGGCTATTTTAATATTTAAAACAGTAGTATTATGTGAACACGATTAAAATGCATTTTGTTATTAATGCTGCTGAAAGTGTCTCTATTTAAAAGGGGCCCTAACTGTTAAAAACTAAAATAAACACTGCTTTATTTTACAGTGCAAGCACCAATAACATGCATGTTCTCAAACTAACCAGTTCTGCTGAAGCTTCTTAAATGACAACGGTAATTACACATAATTAGGCTACTAGGAAAATATCACCTTGAGCTTTAAACATTTTTGGCATAGCAGTGTGTGGGGGGGGGGAGACAAACATGGTCAGAAGAGGAAGCATACATGTACATTGGTCCAGTGCAGCTCAAAGAAGCCTATCCTTAGATGACCCAATACTACTGAGTATTCCATCTCCATTATATGTAAATAACCTCTATACAAAGAAGCTTCTGGAATCTACGGTCCTATCACATGTTACACAGGAGTGAAAGGTTCATTATTGGACGTGTGCGTTATATAGACAGCCTAAAATCACTCGTCATAACAAATTTCTCTGAATTCACGCAGGCTTAGCTCCACAGCTTCCCGTCAGTCTCTGTTGAAGAGCATCTGTTTGAGAGCAAACAAACAGACAGAGCAGTGAAGGACACCTTTGACCACTGGCGTCACAAATCAAAGGTCGCCGATTGCCAAACGTCTGAACCAAGTTTAAAAAAGGTCCTTTCATCAGCAGCCGACAGTTACAGTGATCAGAAACGACCCATAAGTGATAGATATACTGCCACAATGTCTCAGTAACCTCCAAAACATAAAGTTTGGAATGATCCTCAATCTTCCTTATTTTACTACAATAAATGCAATAATTATGGTGACAAAAATGAAAGCAATCAAAACAGAGATTGATCGTCTAAATAATTTATTACTCCAGAGTGCAAACGGTTCTGCACATTTTCATGTAATAAAATAAGTCTTTTTTTTATATCACTGAAGGTCAAACATTTTGGATTTCTGAACTAGTGGTTGAACAAAACTTGGAAATCAAAATCATGATGAATCTTTTTAAACTACTACCTGGCATTTTATAATTAACTTTTTCGCCAGATGAATATAATGCAAAATATATGACTGTTCATATTTTTGAGTGGATTTTGTTTTCGTATTAGGACGTAAACACGCATTAAGAAAGAGAGCTGTTTACATGTCACTTACATGTAAACACTCTCACGCTGCTGCTCGGAAAGTTGAACATTTTGCAACTTTTACCGTATGCAACACAAGCTAAGTAAAGCAACGAACAACCACAATTCCATTCAGCTATGTTTGATGCTGCTCTATTCAAAGTGAACGAGAAGAATTTCGGAAGATGCCTTCAGTGTTTACCGACGACTCGGCCATTTTAGATTTCCAGCACACCAAGGAACCAAGGCCTCATAATGTCATCAATCAGCTACTGACAAAAAAAACAAAGCCACACATGTACCACACCAGTCCAGTGATTAACAAATTTAACTTGTTAAATTTAACATCACAGAACAGAAACCTACAAAATCCCTCACTGGTCATTACTGGACTATTGACTGGATGGACTGTGTAGTAATTTAATAAGCCAATGGCACACTAATAATAATATCTCTGTCTGAAGAGCAGAGCATCAGTGGGAGTCTACAGTAAAGTTGTTAGGAGGAGGCCGTAAAGAATAAGTGGGCAGAGTGGGAGCAGCAGATCCTGTGCACCAAAACAAGCCTCATTACCACTAAGATTAGGAACCGTTAAGAAGGATCTTCCATGTGTCTGATACCCTTTTTGTATGTACAATATATGCACATGTGTATGTGAGTATGTTACCTCTTTATTCCAATTTTCTGTCATAAACGCTGACCTTGTCAGGACCAGTAGTCCTCATGGAGACTAAGACCTAGTCCTAATTAGGCAGAATATAACTGAGGAACTGGTTAACTTTAGGGAAGAGGTTTGAATTATGATTCCAGGTGAGTGTTAAGTCCAAAGACTCATTCTAACTCTTTGTTCAGACTGTCCAAAGGAGTGAAACTCAATGCAGTGTCCTAAGAAGAACAGCTAGAATAGCTGTGCATACCCGTGTGTGTTTGTGTGTGTGTGTGGCACAGCTGCATGTTTGTATATGTACTATAACCGAATGACAGAGAGCAGAACGCATCCTAAAGTAATCAGTCTTGACAGCCTGTGGAGCTCATTAAATACAACACGCATGTCATTAAGAAATCTCTTCAGTCAAATCCAGCTCACTGGTGCTGGCTGCAAACCCTGACACACACAAACATTCACAGAAACCCACACACGAACTCATCCTGTTTCACAAAACAAAAGGAAAAAGCATGCACGCAGGCACAGAATCACAACACTTTAAACATTCAATGAGGTTGATGTCTGATCAGTTGTGTCAGCAAATCCTCTTATCCCTGGGTAAGTATCTGCAGCTCAGCAGGCCAGCTGTCAAGAAGGTGGGAGGCCGGGGAGGGGGGGATGGAGCCAGATTGGAAAGAAGGGAGCAATGGATGGATGGATGGGGGGAGGGCAATGTGGTGATGGCAGGATGCCACTTCCCTCCCCAACGCTCACATGATCTGAACACCGCACACACCTAATCTCCACCTGGCCGAGAACATTACCTCATCAACTGATATTTTTCTGCACAGCTTCAATTCAGACAAAAAGAGAACCAGTTCTTCTCTATGGTTCTCTTTATAAACAAGAAACTATCCAAAGCTGCTACACGAACACCGGCCAATTTCTTGACTAATATTTGTGGTGTAAAAAAACTAAAACAAATTTTCAAACTTTGTAATTCAAACATGTTGGACTAGTACATCTGTATAATTTCTCTCTACACAAAAGGAAATTTAAAAAAAGTTTTCCCATCAATTCATACGGCTGTGACAACACAAGCATTTCAGCTAGTAAAGTTCTCTGACCTTAAATTATGTCCTGTTGTGAATCCAACAGTGGTCTCCCACATACTGTCCCTAAAAAGAGAAATTAACTTAGCTTCCCTTCTATCTATCCCTGTTTCAAGCCTTTGCTTAGAGACTAACGGCAAAGGAATTATTATTCAAACTAATGAACATACAATACATAACATATTATATTTCTTATGTGCAGGCTGTTGCTGTAATGCCGTGACACAAAAACATTGCCACTGTTTTAATACAAATACAGAGGGGATCAATAAGGAGGCCGGTTCTGAGACCGAGACAAGATAAAGATTGTTTTGCAAATGATGAAAATGAAATCTGGAACGAGAAGAGCAAACACAGTTTATGCACAGACAGAACAGGATGTCCATGCAATACTGCAAAACAAACACGAAAGAGGTGAACTGACAGGCTCAACGCAAACCCGAGCAACCACACATTAAACCATTCATCTCATGCTGCTAGTGAGTGTGACCAGGACGACCTGACCTCTGGACCTGAGACAAAATCCTAGAAAGAGGGCAACCACCTTTATACTAACTGCTAACTTGAGCTAATGTAAGGTTAAGGTAATGTAATTAAGGTAATGTGGCACATGAATAAAATATTTGAGACAAAAATATGCCCAATATAATAAAAGATAAGCAAAGACTTATTAGGATTATGAGAAAGGAGACATTATGTGACGCATTAGCAGACTGGCAGAGTCTGAAGCCATGCAGCTGCAAATATTAAGTGCATTTGAGGCTGATGGGGATTTGTTGGTTTTGGTCATAAAGGTATTCATTGGAAATTTTCACTTAATGAAAGTGCTAAAAAAAAAGTTAAGATAAGTTAATTGTCCTACAGGGAACATGGTCAAATTTCATTTAAAGTCTCTCCATCAGCTAAGAATAGTTAGTTTGATCCACTACAACATAGATATTTGCTGTATATTTTTTTTATATTTTAACTGTATAAAGAAGCCAGTACTGAACTGAAGCAAAAAATCTTTGCCAATATCAAATCGCAATTGCAATCAAAATGATCAGCCCTAGTACATACAGTGTGTGTTTGCGTGTCTGTGAGTGTACGTCACATCAACACATCCCCCCCCAACACATAATAAGTCATCAGAGCGAGTGTTGATGGAGAGATGCAGGGTGACAGACAGCAGACACAAACAGAGAGAGGGAGAGAGAGAGAGGGAGAGCAGAATGGAGTGGGCTAATAGGAAGTGACATGTGTCAAGAGATAAAAGATAGTAAAGGACAAGGCAGCTGGATCCTGGATGCATTGAGGGGCATGTCCATTGACCACATCTGAAACCTAAAGTGAGTCACCAGCACTTCATAACATGCATCAGCAAAGCCTTCTACCTGATACAATCGATTTAGGGATGCACCAGTTCCTATCTTTTCTGACTGCGTAGAAGTACTACGCATTACTTAAATACTGAGTACTACGCATTACTTAAATACTGAGTACTTAATAATATAATTACAGCACAAAAATGAATTTTGAAAACAAATTTTATTTGGAGCCACGGTGACGTGAAAAAAAAAAAAGCAACATTAGATACAACTCTAAAAGTATTGGAAGAGTCAGGTCAATCCCTTTACTTTTACACTTGAAACATCGAAAGATGTATATAAGACAAGAGCTCAATATTTCAGCTTTTATTTTCTGGTACAGCGAGATATGTTAAACGACTTCAAATTTTGATGGAAAAATTTCAGGACCATACGGATTTACAACAATAATAACAAGAACAACAGGTCCTCGCACCACTGTGTGAGTGCTCGGGCTCTAATAATAAAGTGTGTAAATTGGCTGCTGGATATGCACACTGCAAAAGGATCAGTGCGCAGCGTGCATATCCACCACGAGAATGTGCCTGACTGCTTTCTTAAATAACTTCATCAAGTAACGAAATAAAAAAGATCCACAAAAGATATAGAAAACTGGTTGAAATATTCAATTCAATCATTTTCCTCCAACTCGCTCACATCACCTGCTGCACAGGTAGGTGACACCTGTCCACCGCAACAGTTATAATCAAATTATATAAATAAGCAACATGATTTGGATATCAAAATACACAACATAATGCTACAGTAGATTAATTTTAAATGAACTAAATTCAAATACATATTAATGGCTACAACAGTAGAATTTCCCCATGTGTTCAGTTTTGTTCAACTGTAACAACAGCATCAATTATAAGGTAAATGGACAGATGTTTGTGTTCCTGCACAACTTCAGAGATTTAAAAGTTCAAGTCAAAGTTTGATAATAGATCAAAGTAGACATAATAATTGTCAACATTTCTATGATTGCATGTAATAAAATCTTATTTAAATCCATATCTATTTCATATTCACACATTTCATTTATGAATACTGCCAGGAAAGAGGAGTCATGGGCGCAGAACAACGATAACAGTAGTGGGTTATTACTGCTGTGTATTAGTAGGATAATTCTATAACAATTAAAATGACCGATTACTGTCATTGCTGAATGTTACCGTTATCAGGAAATGTTCCAGGAGTTTGAGCACTTGTTGGACTTTATGAAGTCTTTTTCTTCATCTGCCTCAGTGAGAAATGTCCACACTGGACCATAACCTACATCTGATGTGGTATAAGTATCTCCCGCCGTCTTAATTATCCAACTACTGTGCTATACTTGGGTTTACTATAGAGAATGGTGCTACTGAACTTGCATTTGCATTTTTAAGTGGTTATTCAGAAAAGCTGGCACCACTGACAAAAGAGAACTCCAGAGTTCACTGACTGATTCCTCTGTGCCAAATTTTGCATTATCGTTTAATTGGAGGAGTAGAAGTATCAGCCGCATATGTGTCTTTGTGTGTGTGTGTGTGTGTGTGTGTGTGTGTGTGTGTGTGTGCGTGTGTGTGTGTGTGTGTGTGTGTGTGTAAGAGAGTTTTTTTAACCATGTTAAAAAAAAAAAGAATCAATTTTTGGCTGACATTGCGACACATACGGTTTATTCCCGCACATCTGCTCTGCTCACTTGAAGATAGGTAAAATGGTAAGGCTTGCAGCAGTATCAGAGTCGTTTTACGAATACAAATACAAGTATACACCAGGGCACCATCGACCTGATGCCTAACACTGATATTGGTATCGGTGCATCCCTAAATCGATTAAATAATTAAGCCAGAATCTACTTTCTAATCTACTGAGAGCCATTGAGATCATGAATTCTTCACTTATGAAAAGTATCAAACTAAGTCCTTCAAAGAGACAAAATACAAATGCAAAATGTTCAACTGATATAAATGCTGCCAGTTTTAGTTCCAGCTGCGGGAAAAAGAAATTCAAAAAGACTAGAGAAATTACTGTGATGCAGTTGTGAGTCTTTTTAGTGCTCACCCTTTACCGTGGTGCAGACGGTCAACATCATGCGCCAAAAACAATCCCTAGATGAGTCTAATCTGTATTTCATCAATGCACACACACGGACACACACAGGCAGGAAAACCCTGGCTACTCACAGTGACTGTAACTTATCTCCCTCCCCGAGCTTCCTCCAGTTGCAGGTGATGATACAGGGTGCCACATGCCTTCAAATGCAAGTTTGGCACTGGCAGGATGCCAGTTGCTCAAGAACCGGATTCAGTCTCAATTGTTGGCGCAGTGACAAACTAGGAAAAAAATGACACATTTACTCCAAACATCCACTACTTTCATGAACAGAACAGAAATGAATAGGTCGCTGTGGATGTGAGGGGGGGGGGGCATCACTGAAGAGCAGTGGAGGCGGAGTCCACCAGCACCAGTTATAGGATTGCCCAGATTATCTTTCCACACAGATCAATCCCACAGGAACTGTTTGCTGCCTGACTGCTGTACAAATCAGCTCCTCTACCAGCACTCATCTCATTTAATCTAATCTCATCTCTCTCTCTCTCTGAGTGCTGGTAAAACTATCTGCACAGAGACACCTGTTGTAGTGGCAGAACAGGGTGACTGGCACTGGGAGAGCAGTCATGGTGGAGGGGGTCTCCCTTAAGAGTATAGTGCAGCCACACGTTTCCAATTACTCTACTTTAAAAGGGATCAGGATTGGGGAGCATGAGAAAACTGTGCTACAGTGCTTTTGCTTCAGTCAACAAAGATTAATATGAGTCAAAGTCATTTCTCTGTTTTCTGAATATTAGTCACAGACTCTTTGTCTAATAAAAAAAAAAGTGGTTATAAGTGCGATGTGATTGTTGAAAAGGGAAACGAAAGAAGCAGCCACAAGCAAAAGAATTCTCCTCAATCTCCCTCACAGCATTTGAAATCCACTTTCATGCCAAGAACAGCTGTGCCAGCATGCAAGCTCAATTGTACTGTACTGGCATGTTGTCTGTGTGCACACTGTAAGTATGTTTTTGTTCTTAACAAGTTTCCAGGAAGTGAAGAATTTTCTTTCTCAATGCAAACACACAGAAAAGCAAACAACCAGATGCAAACATGGGCCAAAAATATAACTTAAAGGCAACAAGGAACAATACATGACAAACCCTTGGGGTATCTAAATAAAGTGCAAAACAAATGCAAGGATAAATTCAACGTTTAAGAACATGCTTTCGAAATGGTTTGGCAAAACAAACAGCAATTGAATCAGCCTGCAAACAGTGGCAGCTGAGGCAGCATATATTATTGGCCAAGGAAGTGTGTCATATCATAACCACCACAAAATAGTCCTAGCCAATGAATGCAAAATTAGCACTGATTGAGGTCTGCAGCTGTTATGTTTAATTTATCCTGCCACTCCTATCAAATGTTCACCATACCTTGTTGGAGTTTACACAGTTTAATATTATAACACCAACAGATAACATTAAAGGCTTGACACACCTCCCTGTAGCATGTGCCCATATGCATATATTTTACCCACATGACATTATCAGCTCATGCTTGTGCAGCACACCTGCATGTGGCAGGATCAAATGACTATACAGTGCTGGAGGGATAGCCACCAGTAACCAGATCTCCTCGGCGACAGCAACCTGGCAAGTGACTCAGACACAGACAGACACTAGAAGAGGAGGAGACAGCCAAGGCAAAGAAGAGAGACTTGCCTCTCTTTCAGACTTCACCAAGCCTACTGGGAGAAGCAAAAATAATACAGTCCTTCTTAATTGCACACTGCGCTATAATAGTGTGTTGTGACCCACATAAAAACTGTCACATTAACTCTTAGAGACACGATTAGCATTCATAGATGCATCACGGACAGTGCAGATGTGAGAGGATAATTGGTAACCCCGAATTAAGAATACACTGAAATGTTTAATGTAGACATTTTCCGTCATAGTCAAATTTACTTGAGCCTACAAATACAAATCCAGAGAACTTTCTTTCTCTCTTTTTTTGACAGCAGGAAGGACATAATGATGCCACATTCATGAATGGGTGGACATTTGTAAGCAAAGACAAGCAGCAACAAATGGGTAGAAACGGTGATGTGTGTTGTCTTAATGGGAACAGGCTTGCATTTGTGAGTGTTAAAATAAAAAAAATAAATAAATAAATAAAATGACTCTGTGAGCACTCAAAATGGCAGATCGGGGTTTATGGCATGTTCTTCAAGTCTCTCGATGCAGATGTTTAATAAGCTCTATAATGTACTCTGTTACCTGCAGCCACCATTTGTGCCGATGTGGGCCACAGAGTGTCGCAAACAACATTTTGCTGGTCAGTCAAACCAACTTTTAATGACATACTGGCAATGGAGTATAGGGCAGCAACAAATAACTTTCCTTAATGTTTATCCAATCATTAGTTTAAAGAAAATGAATAAAGATGTGGAAAACAGCCATCATGTGTTATCATTTAAGGAATTTCTTTATGTTAACTTTCTAGTCCAAAACAAAAACTAAAAAACATTTAAATAATCTCTCTTTATGTCGCACCATTAATGTCTTGAAGGTCACTCAAAGCACTTAATGTCATGTTCTTGCCATCAATTTATTTGATGAAAAATTTATTTAAAATGTAGTGGAAATGAACCGTAATCTGATGTCTTTAAATTTGCTTTGTAGTCCAAAATTACATTTTATTTAAATTTAATTAGCACTACTCCATGCTTGAAGTCCTCTTAAAGCCCTTTACCTCACAGTTTCGCTTTTCACGCCCATTCAATTGTGCAATCATCCAGTGCAGCTCTATTTTCCATCACACGTCTTACTCACCCTGCCACACACCACCAGGAGAAAGTGAAGTCAGTATGTTTACATCTCCACTGTGTTAGTCATATAAATTAATTAATTCATTCATTCATTCATTTTCTACCGCTTTATCCACTGGGGTCGCGGGGGGCACTGGTGCATATCTCCAGCTAACATGGGGCGAGAGGCAGGGTACACCCTGGACAGGTCGCATAAGACAGACAACCAATCACACTTACTGCATGTTTTTGGACTGTGGGAGGAAGCTGGAGAACATGCAAGCTCCTTATTCCAACCAGGTTATGAACCAGGGACCTCTTGCTGCAAGGGCAAGCGTGCTAACCACTAAACCAACCGTGGGCTTCCCATATTAAAATGTGAAATTGTGGGTCTTACCTCATCATCAACACTCGTTCTTATTGGTCAGCTGTGAATTTGACGGAAAAGGAAGCTCGACTGTGATTGATTTTCCCGAGTTGTTGTCTGCGATGTAAAAGGTCAACCAGAAACTGCCTAATACTAACAGGCTGATAAGGGGGCAGATCGCCATCTAGTGTACTGGACGCACTTCATTCAGTAAATTGATTCCCTGCAGGTACAGGTATATTGAGCAATCGAACTGCTGACCTTTTGGTTAGAACATGGCCTATCCATACGTCCTGAGCCACAGCTGCCAGAGAAGCCGAAACCAGAGAACATTTTTCTTGATAATTAAACAGCTAAGTTAATTTGGTGTTCTTATATTTTATCTTGGTACTCAGATACATTTTAGACAAACAAAAGTGTTTCCCATCACAAAATGTGCAGCAGTGACTGGTAACAATTAGCAGTGTGTGCAGTTGCAAAATGTCTTATTTACTCTGTTTGCTCTCAGATATATTGTTGGCAGGATAAAAGTGAGTGTAAATGTAGCATGTCTTCAGCTGTTAGGCCTCACATTCGCTGGATTAATTAAAACCAAACACTGAACAGATTACGTCAATAAAATCTGAAACGTGTGACACAAAAGTGCATGTTAGGTGCAGGGAAAATGAGCGCTTAGTGTGGTCCATGAGTGAGAAGTATTCTGTTATTATTGGGTTATTAGCAAAGAAATAGCTTCATAAATCTCACAACTGAACTCTGCAGCAGCCCGTAGGCCTTTCAAGGTTTTCTGCATCATTAAAGCTGAAATTAAATCAAGACTTTTACTTTCTTCACTAATGACTAATTAATGGAAATTAGCCCAGAGAAAAGCCTGCTTACGCTTCGTCTATGCCCCCCATCCTGTTCTCATTATTAACACCTACTTATATACACAATCAAGACAAGTAATCTTTTACACTGGAACATTAATAAATGCACTCAAGCCCGGGAATAAACCTACGGTGTGTGTATATTGTGTGCTAATGAGTGTGACAGCACTGACGGATTGCGGGTATAGAATCCTTGAGCAAATATCTGCAGAGAGCCCAACCCTCTCTACCTGTGTGGTTCATTTAAGTCTGCAGGAGTGGGTGGTGGGTGGAGAATGCTCAGTGCAAGGCTAGGCCACAAAAAAAAAGGTTCTAATGTGTGCGACTTCACAGTCAAATTGGGTTAAGGTTAGTGATAATGCCTTGATCAGGCTGTCTTAATGAGTGGAAGTCAGTGAGAGCCCTTAAAAAGATAGTTGTGCGAACCTTTGTTTGTGTGTGTGTGTGTGTGTGTGTGTGTTTGTATGGGAGGTGAATCATTGACCCCTAGCAAGTGATGAGAGTTCACATCAACTGGGGTTACCTCTTTCTCCACTTCCCCACCCCCAAACCCAAGACTCCACACTTCCCCTTTACTTTGCTCCCTTCCCTCTCCCACCCACATCATCCTTCTGACTTTACTTCCCCTCATCTTTGTGCTTAATAAGTTCTCACTGTACAAAGATGCAACGTGGTCCTCGTCAGTGTGTCTAGAATCACTTCAACTGGTAAAAAAAAAAAAAAAAACCACAATGCTGACTCTATGACTCGACTTAATGCCTGAGGCAGGCCTGCACCAGACCTGCTGAAACACAACATGCCTGGGAAACGTTGAGTGGATCACGAAACAATTCGCACATAATCACCACACTGTTTGTTTGACTTCACACTGCCTCACCTCATACTCACGACAGATTCCAAAGGATGAGCTTTTACCATTAAAGAAATTGATATTGTTAATGGCCCCATTTTTATATTTGTTTTGGTGTGTAGATCGTTGACACTACAAAACATTATAAATATCGGTTGTGAGTCAACAAGCAGACAAAGCAACACTTGGAATGATCTTTCAGCGGTTATGGCTTTCGGACAGAAACATCTCAGTGACATCTCAGGAAAAAGGGATATAAACTGTCCTCCTTTAGTTCAACTAATACTGGTTTTACAGCATTTACTTTCATAAATGAAGCATTTCTTGCTCCCTAACCCCTAACCCTAACCCGTCCTCTACTGTTACTGTGGGTTAAGAGCTTGTGAGCACACCTTTTGTCAAGTTCTGCTCATATACTGTATCTTTTCACACCACTGCTCACTCTGTGTGTGCTTAAAAGCAGGTTTTAATGACTGAAGAATAAATAAAACTGCCCAAAAAGTGAGTTTGAGCGAGATGGAAGTTTCTAAACTGGACTGGAAACTGTGGCTCTGGGTGAACGGATAAATGGCAAAATTATACATCAAACCCTTTTCTATTTTACACACACACCAAATGCATTAATGTGGGGGGACAACGCTTCCAAAGCATTAAAGGCAGAGATGTATTTGCCTTTTTGTTGAGTTCAAACATCAACAGTCATTGACCTTGCTTACCCCACCTTAAACTATTTTCACACTTAAAATGACAAACACTCAAAGTTTAACCAAAGCCACTATAGCATCTGTGGGCAGAAAAAGCTGCACCAGGATCACTGTCAGACCGTGACGAGACAACAAATCTCCCCACTGAAACCATGAGTGGTGACATTCTTTGAATAAAGCAATGGTCACGACAGTGTTTCAGCATCAAACACTACCAAAGTTTAGTGCAAAGGTTAACTGTGACAAAAATAGCTCTATTCACTCAACTGTTTATTTTTTTGTACTATACATTTGTTTTTACAGTTTTGTACATTTCAATACAGAGAAAAACTCAAGGATTACTAGCAGAAGGGGACGGCTGACTAAAATGGGATCCATAGCAGATGCAAGTACACTGGTGTGATACTTTTCTAATCTGCATAAATCCTGGGATCCCTCTACTGCTTGATGAAAAAGTCTTTAAAGGCAGGGTAGCCCAGGGGGACTGCTCTGTCCACTGTGGGCTTCCCTCTTCATCCAGATGTCTCTTCACGCCCCCCCCCCCCCCCCCCCCCCCCCCCCCCCGGAGCCACATTCGTTATGGAAACAATTTTCAGGCCCTCCGAATGGAGCCAATATTTCTATGATAACATAAAGGGGGCAGTGCAGTTTTGTTTTCAAAGCTTATTCTCTTGTATTTGTGTCCATGTTATGTCACACCATTATCTTTTCTTTGGCCCATGCCATATTTCTCCTGCAGTAGTTTGACAGTGAGTAAATTACATATAGTGTGTGACTTTCATATAGTGTGTGAGGTTCAAAAAAAAAACCCAAAGTCCCTGTACACATGGAGCCTAATCTGATAAAAGATGTAGATAACAAACACACACGAACATGGACGACAATACATGTGCTCCACATGTTGCAAACTCCACAGTCGAACACAGAGCCGCCCCATTCCCCTGTCTCTGTGGATTTTAGGTTGACACACAAAGAATCCCGATAAAAGCCATCAGCTGGGTCAAGGGCAATGTCGCCGAGCGAGAGCAGAGTTCAGCTTTACAGAGCAAAATCACATCGAGCTGTCATTCAGCTGAATATAGGCACAGCGAGAACCAGGGCGCGCCTCACACTCCACACACTCCACACTCCTGCCCTCCACATAAGTTAGCACTGGAGACGCTCCGCTCCTGAATGCTGTTACGCGCAGTTAATCTCTGGCTCCGACGACCATCCCAGACCAATATATCCTCTTTCTGTCTCAAACAGTTTAGCGAGAGTTGTGCGACAAGCGCCATAAATTACGTAAGCGCAATTAAAGTGCCAACCTCTGACCTTGCCTGACCGGCGATCACCTGACTATTGCATTGACCGCAGCTTTCGGTTTAGTTGGCACACTTGCAAAAAAAAGGACAATCGCCAGTAATGAAGGGAAAAGCGCAACCGCCGGACTTACGGACGGTTAAAGTTCGCGTCGTTAAAGTCGCTTTCGCGCACGGCTCGCTTACTGAAGAGTAGACGCCATGAAACAAACGCACCCCCCCCCCCCTCGAACTAAGTCCAAACAAAATGCAGCAGCTTGGTGACCGCATTCACACTAGGCTCTAAACACCCGGCGGAGTTGTACTTACTGAGGTGTAAATACGGATCATTGCTGTCCATACTGTTCACGTTGCTGCGTCGATTTCCTCCAGTCGTTGTTGCTCCGCATCCCAGCGCATTCCTCTCCCAGCCCGACTGAACTCTGCGAGGCGGCTCTACACGGGGGCCCCGCGAGGGGGGCGGTAAAACAGGACTTCTCCCAACGACAACAGTGGTCGATCAAGAGCCAACGCGATCGTGATGAAACACCTCTGCCCTCACACAGCGAACATTCTTCCACTGTAAAATCCGAATTCGACTACTGAGCCAGTAAATAATGCACTGTTAGTAGTCACGATTCCCCTGACCACATTAAATGCTTCTTGCAATATTCCCGCAATAATTAAAAAAAAAAAAAAGTAAAATAAGCTTCAATATATCAATGCTTTTAGATTCATCTATGTACAAAGGCAAACCCTTCTATATTTAATCTACGGTCATTTGGTGGAAGCAGCTGAGCTTTATTTTTCTTATCTTACAAAAGAAGTTACCAAAACCATTATGAAATGTTTCAATGACATTGTTGCCAAAAAAGTTACAGTGTTGTGTTGTTCCAAAAACATGACAGACATTTTTTTCTATGTCGCCAAAAAACCTTTACAAAATATATTGTGGCAAAAATGTGTTACCAACAAAGGCATCATCTTACCAAAAAGTATAACAAAATGTGTGTTTGTTTGTTTTTTTTTGTTTTTTACTTGCATTACAAAAACATTACAAGAAATGTTTAAAGGGGAAAAACAAGAATCTTAAATAAAAGAGCTCATGAGATACTGGAAATATGGGGCTAGCTTCAGCTGGGGGCATTGCGAAATAAATCACCGGGACTGTATGCTATCTAGCCAGAATGCATTTTCAGGTCATGTCATAAAATATTAAAATGCATATTCCCCTCATTCACAGTTATCCCAAATATGGAAATCTACCATGATCGACTTGTTCTGAGCACTTTTCAAATCACCGTGGCCTACTAAAAACAGCTAATGACAAATGGCAACAGCACATGAATGATTTCAGGAAATGCAGCATACAGTAGCTACAAACTCATTTGAAACTGAATGGGGTGTCACAATATCAGCATTTGCATTGATTTGTTTGTTTGTTAATTCTTGAACTTTGTTTGTTCTGATTATGTTGAGAAGCCTTTATCATAGTCACCTCTCCACACCCACATGTTTGGGTCAGTCCACTCTAATATCAAAACCTTTACCAAACATGTTATCTCAGAAGTGAAGTCTGATAAATCTGTTATGTGCTTCTAAAAAAAAAAAAAAAAAAAAAAAAATCAAATGCAAACCATTGTTTTTAGTTCCCTGCCATCTTCCCCTGAGAGCATCTCTGCAGTGTTTGTATACTGCTGCTGTGAGTCTGGTTCCCTGGTCTAGGAACCCCCCGGAGTCCCCCCTCCCACCCCACTCTGAGAGCGGGGTCACGCAGGGGTGAAGCTCTCGGTACCTCAGAAGGTTATTCAGGAGTCACGCCGCACTGTGGCATTCAGAGTCTTGAACCGCGGAGCGGGCAGACGCTCCGTCAACGCCGGCTGGCTGACCACTCAGCTTGGTCCTAATGGGACCAGCACCCCCGGCTCCACCGTCCTTGTAACAGCGTCCTATAAAAGAGCACAGGAGGATGCTAACCAAGATGAATGGCTTTTTTTTCTCTGCTCATTCTACACTAATCAGAGCTTTTCATTTGTTATGGCCTTGCGCCAGCCCCTTCACTGCAGCCTCCATTAGGGCCAGATAACATATAAATTCATTAAAGTCAAAGAGGGACATTAAAATGGTCATTTGTCAGATCTCTCTTTGTGTGTTCCTAATGGTGGCACATGGTTCAAGGCATTGAGATGATTTTGGTGGGCTTTTTCCTCTCTTTCTCTCAGTGCATTAGGATAGGGACGTGGGAACCGGGGGACATGTTTCCTACTTAACAATATTCTTAACTGAACTTTTATTTGTTTATGTTGTTATTTTGTAATTATCCTTTTTTTTTTTTTTCATTGAATGGCTAATTTCCTATGCTTAATTACAGCAAATATTTTATTTTGGTGACTATCCAAATCCATCCATCAACTTCTTGGTCCTCACCCCACCCTCCCTCACATACACACACAAACAAACTCACAGTCATTGAAGCAACCCTTTGCACTAATCCCTTTGTATTCACAGCACCATTCCCGTCCAAAAGTCTAATCCTAAACCATACTCAACAAACCTGGGCCACCTGCTAGCACTGCAGCAAAAAGCCAAACAAACACCTGAGAAAACAAACTGTGTGTTCTGAATCACCTTAAAAGACCTGTGACATCCAAAGAAAACCAACATTAACTGACTGTAACACATGTGCATTCAAATGCCTACAACTAATTTTTTTAAAACTCTCTCTCTCTTTCTCTCTTTGGACCTTAGCCTCATAGTCTATCCTTTCCTCCCTGTGTTCAGGGCAGGGCTCTGTCCCGAAGTCCCGAGGTTCTGGCTACATCGTCATGGGAGAAGGCTTGCTCCATCTGCCTCTGCTGTCATTAGCTCATCTCCATCATGCTTTATCAGAAGGACCCCCACCTTCGTTGACCCACTTCACCATTCTGACAACCCCTGCCCCCCTGCTCCACACATAAGCCTGAGATGATAAGTGTCCTCCCTCTTTGTGTCAGGCCGCATAAGACAATGCTGCACAGCACTACAGAACATCATCCATCTCACGGGTCATCAATCTGGGACACAAAAGATGAAATGTAGCCCGGACTCCCGTTTTGCAAAAGGGGTTTCTCATTGCTAAGAAGAAGCTTGTTCTCCACTTCTGTTGCTCCCTTTTTACCATTGGTGGCACACCAGCAAATTCCTCTCTTATGTGCTGCTACATGGGTGGAAAAGGGTTCAATGCATCAAAACTATTTTAAGTATTTCTAAATGACAGGATTTTAATAATACCAATAAATGGCTGCACAAAAACTATTCAAATATTATTCCAACAGAGAAAAAAAAGATTTTTTTTTATCTTCTCTGAAGGAAATTTTATTGTAGACATGGAGTGTGTATCCAGGTATGTTCCATTTGTTATTTATTTGGTAATAAATGCAAGACCAAATGCCATTTGAAAAACATAATCTACACTTTGTTTTACTCTTCTCTGCCTAATTGGATTCACATTGTCTAATCACCAATGAGATTCAGATTCTTCTAGTCTGTTCATCATGCGTGCCAGCATTGTGTTGGTTTGGGTTCTTAATCGTATTTGCAGATTTTAATATGAAACCTTAATTATTAATTTATTTTATTTAACTCACTGAAATTCACATGTTCTATTACTTTTGTACATGTTCAAATAACACACATCTATTACTTTTATTTTTTCACGCCCTTAAACATGTGTAGAATGTTTTTTGTCTACTTTTCTGTTCTTGTATTTAAACAATGACAATAAAGCTGCACTTCTACCACTATTGTGCATATTAAGAATAAGTTCTGAACTTAACATTTTGTTATTGCCGCTAGCATAAAGACATTAAGTGTCACATTGAATAAAGAGATTTGTGTGTAGTCCTTTCTGGATAGGATTATGGTGTTAACAGTTTTTTTTTAATCTCCTTTCTTGTGTGAGTTAAGTGGAAAGCTCCAATAGTTCTCCAAATGTTGCCATAATTTCAGAACACACATTGTGTTAAATTTTCATTATTCAAAGATTTCCATTTCTAGGTCAGATGCTCACAGATGACATGGTTGGTATTCCCGGTTGATAATTATGATCTAGATGTGATATTTCACTTTAATGAGCCTTTATACAGGTCACAATGTTTCCATATAAAACTCAATGACCGTTGATGCAGTTTCTTTGGAAATTTGACCAAAGCCCCTAATCCATTTCACACAAATGTTCGTTTAAACCATTCTGCCATCCTATCAGGTCAACCTGTTAATCTGATGTCTGTGACTGAGTCTGGGGGCTTTACACACAATCAATATGATGAGTCCTGTTCATAGACTAAAGACTCTGTCTATGCTATTACCACACCACTTCAATCAGAGATGCGTACATTATCATTGCCTTTGTGACAAAGCAGACACACAGTCTCCAGTAATTTCATATACTGTACAGCAAGTGGAGAGTGTTTGACACTTTGACTTTGAGGTAAAGTACCCTTTGTCTCTAACAAGGTGCATATCACACTGTCATGATAAGAATAAAGACAATGCTTGACCCATGTAATAAGATTACTTACATTAGATTATTAAGTTTTATCTTACAGGTAGACTACTACAGAATTTAGGCTGATGATTGACCTCTGTTTGTCTTTACTTTGCAGTTATAAGTTATATCGTGAGGAATAGGTCATTGAGACCAGTCCAGCAGGGAATCAAGTAGACCACCTCAGGTTAATCTCACTACGACCTGAAATGTCCATGAAGGATTAGGCCCAGTATACACCTGCTACTGATTTTTAGCACATAATGTCACTGACTACTGTGACCGTGGCATTTCAAAAACACAAAGCAAAGAACATACCTGGAAAGACCAGGCTTATTTTGTTATAGGACCTTACAAAACATGTCTGCACTGGCCTCTTAACAGTTTGCCGGCTAATAGGTGTTGCACTTATTTTACATACATGTTTACACACAGTGTATTCTCCTCTACCCTATAGCTCTATGTCACTGAAGTTTAAAACATTTTGTTGCTAATGATCAATAATGTGATAATGATAATGATGAATTTTAAGGGGCACTGCAGTAATTAAGTCTCCCCTTGCATGGTAAACACTTAGTTTATCCAGTGAAATCAATTTTTAATCCTATAAATAATATACAGAGCCATACACAGTTGTAAAACTTAAGTAAATTTGTCATTGTTATAGTTCTCCAACCAGAAGTGGCACAAAAGTTGCATGTATGCCCCATAAAAGTCTCAATTCTACAAGGTCATACCAACTATAACCACTGTTTCCTTTCAACCATGTGTTTTTACAGCTATTTTGATGAGATGACAACAGCTCAGTTCCTTTCAGATCAGACCTTTATAGCCCCGCAAGAAGAAATTTGTTTTGCAGTTTTTGATAAAAACAATTAAAGAAACAAAGACATAGGACAACACAGATATAATAAACCAGAAAACAGCAAGAACAGTATAAACAATAAAATAAGTGCCATCAAGAATTGTGCATATTAACAGCGTTTGTATCTGTTAGTTTTAATTCTGGGGAGCTTTCATCTCTTTCTAAAAAGAAAAAGAGTGATATCATCTGCAAGTGGATGATTGCAGCTAGTTGGGATCATCAGTGCCTACTGCGAAACTAGTCTGTCATATATTTGTGTAAGTGAGAGCTGCTGTACTATTTATTGGTTTCCTTAATAATTTTTGACATCAGAGTGAGTATTACAAAAAAAAAAAAATAATAATAATAATAAAAATGCAAGCTAATCAGTACATTCACTTCAATTGTTAAAGAGTACTTCCTTGGACATCAGTATTCAGTATCCCAGCATCCAGTTTTGATGCCTTTGGAGCAGGTAGTCTACATCATGTAAACTATTAAAACACTTAATACCCTGAAATCTATTCCCAGGTAATTTAAAATTCATTCACATTTCACTTACGTGACTGTCACAACTCTCACATGACTGTCACGAGGGCTTAATGACTCATGTGACATGAGGGTGTGAAGTTGCCTGGGGCTGCTAAACAGCTTGATGATGTTCCATAAGTGAAAATTGAAATATATATTCCAAGGGATGGTCTCATTTTGAACTGAGCTGTTCTATCTCAGGGATGAGGGACATTTTCCCTATAAATAGCCATTTCCATTTTTTAGCATTATTTGAGAGCAGTAGTAAATGACTGAACATACATCACATTGTCCTCTCTAGAGACAAGCGATCAAACTCGTCTTGCTTATACAAATTTTCACCTGACAACCAGTATTTGCACTTTGCTACCCCTTGTAGGCAAAACTATTGGCGGCAGAAAAACAATTCAAACTCAGATGTGCCTAATTTGAATGAGTTTTAAAACAATAAGGGATTGTCAGGTTCTTGTTTTCTCTCATTGTCACATGCTAGACAAGATACCCATCGTGTGGTGTCATCAGTAAGTGCACAATGTACCTTATTAATGGCTCATGTTGTTACAGGTTGGAAAAGCACAAGTGTAACTGGCAAATTAAATGATGGCTTGTTTCCACTAAGCTGCCTCAGTTTTAGGATGCATGCTCGCTCATTGTGATTGCACTGACTTATATGAAAGGACTGGAGTAAAACTATGTCAAAAAGTCTGCTCCACAACGAAGGCTGTAAGCTGTTATTGCTAGATCAAATAACAGCATTCACAGGTCACAAATACTTTAAACAAACCTTTTCTCACAGCATGTATCTGGAATGTTTTCACTGGAAAAGCACAGGTGTTACTGATAACATTGACTATTATTGATTATTCATTAATATGGTTCCTTTTGGTTCTAGCAGTCCACACAGTGTGACAGCATTCACTTTGCAACGACGGAAGCTAAATGGAACTCCAAGCTAAATGGAACATAATTTGATTATGACACATGATTTTTCTAAAGTGACCTGTCAAAATGTTTGTCTTGAAAAAAACCTTTGAGATTATTCCTGGCTACAATGTAGGAATGCCACCAGCCATGTCTCATGTCATGGCCTCCATAAAATAAAGTTTTTGACATAAGTACATATATGAGTCTTATTTTAAGGCAATTTTAGTTTTAAAGATACATATACAGTACTATGCAATAGTCTTAGGCCACCAGCTTTTTGTCAATTTGATAGTGGCCTTGATGCAAAGCTCTGAATTTATTTAGTTTATGTCAGATTATGTGATCATTTACATTTGCATGTGGTTGAAAGTTGGTCCTATTTATCTCACACAATATATTTATTGTCTTAAATATAACGGGCATGATAGACCTTGTGGCTCCTGATGGTGTGTGTTGTCTTTCTCTGTGTGTACTTGGTATTCCTTATGTTGTGGGGACCTAAATCTGTTTACACAGTCACATTATGGGGATTTGTCTTCTAAAAATCCGGTCCACACAGGGGCAGGAAGTGAAGCAATCTGGAATGTGAGGAGAGGTCAGTTTCACAATAAAACAGGAAACAAGAAAACAAGAAGCATGACCTTAAGAGCAACGTCGAGATGTAACACTTTCTCTGTGTGTACTTGGTATTCCTTATGTTGTGGGGACCTAAATCTGTTTACACAGTCACATTATGGGGATTTGTCTTCTAAAAATCCGGTCTCCCAAGCGTAAATTACTACATTTTAAGGTGAAGATGTGTGTAAAGGTAGGCTGATATGTTTAGGTAAAGGTTAGGGTTAGGGCATTACTGTAATTATGGTTAAGGTTATGAGTTGGTCTCCAGGAAATGAATGTAAGTCAATGTAATGTCCTCTAAAGTGGAAACCATTCTCTGCGTGTGTGTGTGTATGTGTTTTGTCAGAAATAAAAATTGAAACTTTACAGTTTTGAACCATTCCGTGACACAGTGTTGTACTTTCCCGCCTCCTTGTGGTCAGGTCAGGCAGCACCAGCTGCACTGTCTACTCACGATGCTTCACATTAGTCCCTCGGCGGCACCCGTACATTTATGGTAAAGTCAGACGTGTATCTTTGCGTCAACCGGAAACAGCCCTACATGCTATCTGAAACATGAATAGTCCCACTAACCGTCGTTAGGTGAATATTTGTCGCATCGGTGTTATCTTCTAATGAATTCAAACGACGATGTCATCTGCCTTGACGTTAGACTTGGATTATCAACAACAATATCCAGTGATGAATAGCGAGGCTGGCAACATCTCTGTCGACCAGCGAGGAGAATGGGGTAAGCGGTGTTTAACGACAGTTTCTAGAGACACACACAGAGGTTAGCAGAGGCAGCTGCAGCTAACTTTCAGTGGAGTATAACCTGTAATGTTGTCGTTAAGATAACATTTCACTTCATAAACACTTGACTTTCACCTCTTAAGTCGATATAGTAAAAGTGTTTACATGCGCCGTAGTTAGCGTTAGCTATTATCGAGGGATGTTATGACGTAATCTGCCGAGCCTTGATGTACATAACGTCTCATTAAATAATTAAAATAAAACATAACGTGTCATTAATAAGGAACCCGGATGTTCTCCACACACTGTGCACAATATTAACTGCCAGCGTTTAATTACTACATTTGTCTCAGTAGCCGCTAAAAAGACTGCAGTAAAGTCAGCCTCCACTTCGAAACACCGCGTGAAGTCAGCCCCCACTGTATAGTAGACATTACGGTAAGTGTGTGCGATTCCAAAATAAAAGCAATAGACTGTCAACGGCATTTTCAAACTCCTCCATTCATTCAATCAGTCAACAATGAATGAATTCATAAAAAGCATGATTCAATATTACACACAGTCATTTTGAATACAATTTGAATAATAACAATGATTGACCGAAATGACTGCTTATGAACCATAATATTCCGATATGAGATTTTGATGTGGCATTTCAAAATAAAAGCCCCCTAGAATTGCATTATCCACATATATTCAGATTGATCTCAAACGAAAACTTAATGATTCCACAAACAAATTCCACTTCTCACTGACAGTACACCACCTGTGGGTGGCGATTATTGACCTATATTCAAATTCATATAAAAACTGATAGATAAACACTGACGGTACACCACCTGAGGATGGCCCTCACAAAATATCACTACATTCTGCTTGTAGAAACGGTAAGTTTTCTTTTGAGAGTCAATCTGAATATAGGTCGATAATGCAATTTCAGAGGACTTCTTATTTTCAAATGCCACATCAGAATGGTCTGATATTTTGTGAGAGCCACCCTCAGGCGGTGTACTATCAGTGTGAAGTGGAATTTGCTTGTGGAAACAGTACGTTTTCTTTTGAGATCAATCTGAATGTAGGTCGATAATGCAATTTCAGAGGGCTTTTATTTTGAAATGCCTCAAAATTTCATATCAGAATATTACCGTTCATAAGCAGTCGTTTTTTGGTCAATCATTGTTATGATTCAAATTGTATTCAAAATTACGATGTGTAATATTTAATCATGCTTTTTTATAAATCCATTCATTGTTGACTGATTTAATGAATGGAGGAGTTTGAAATGCCATTAACTTTCTATCGCTTTTATTTTGAAATTTCACGCTTTATCGCTTTTATATTGAAATCGCACGCTCTTACCGTAATGTCTATATACTGATATATATATATATATAACGTAACTATACAGATATTGTAAAACGAAGAGGGGGCTGGCTTTACTGCACCATGAAAAGTGTAGTAACAACAGCACTAACTTCTGGGTTTGTTTTCATTTATCTTGTCGGTTTTATTTAATGATAATGACGTTATTCGTTTTCTATGTTAAATTAAATCTGTGTTTGTTCTTTTAGGCAAGTTTTAGTTTATACTTCAAAGTCATGAATTTGTGTCAACTGAATGCAGTTCCACTCATGCTGTGACCTGTTTGCTGTTTGTCACAGATATAAGCTTGTTTGATGAGTTGGACAACCTGGGAGATGCAGATGAGTTGTATGAGGCCCTGCATAATGCTGGCTATGTAAGTGACTCATCTTCTGTTTATGCTCATCATCAACAACAATGTAGTATTAGATGAAATGTATGCAACATGAGATTAGTTTGTTACCACTGTGATACAGAGCAGAGCCTCACAGAATAAAATGTGTAAGCATTTGTATTTTTATTGTCTCAACCTTTGGTCTTAACCAGCTAGTCATGTGAAACAGCACTTGTTTTCGCTACACTTGAAGGCATGGAGGATTTGTACACTAAGAATGATAAAAGTCATGTGATGACCATTGCTCACACGTTTGCTTAAACTTTACATTCTGTTACACTTCACCTGTTAAATTCTGTGTTTTGTTTTTTTAGGCCAGTGAGGGTCCAGATCTGGACTTTGATATTGATATACTTCCGTGGAATGAAGTGGACACAAGCAGCATCTGCACAGGTACTGCATCACATGGTAGTGACTAATACCTGGTTACATTACATCTTAGCATGAAGGACCAATTAAAAACATTTTAACCTTGCGAGAAATGGATGTGTTGTGGCACTGTGGGAAACTGAGTAGTCTTGACGGAGGCTTGAGAAAGTAATTGACTGATTAATCAGTTATGAGACTTAAGGTTAATTTCAGCCCTAAGGTCAAGCAATATCAACAGAACCTTGAAGAAAGTATTCCATAACATGATAAATCAAGCCATAGTGATTAAGAAAAGTGATATTTAACAAGGTGGACACTTAACTAGAATACAAAGAGCACTAGTACATACAGTATGTCACAGATATTACATAAATACACATGGACTTTAAATGTCTTACTGTGTTGCTTCACCTCATTTGTGAGATTATGAGCTATGAATGATGCAGTTTCTGCTGAGAGGGGAACCACTCACTCACTCACTCACTCATTTTCTACCGCTTTTATCCACTAGGGGTCGCGGGGGGTGCTGGTGCCTATCTCCAGCTAACATAGGGCGAGAGGCAGGGTACACCCTGCACAGGTCGCCAGTCCATCACAGGGCCACATAGAGACATACAACCATTCACTCTCACATTCATACCTATGGGCAATTTAGAGTGTCCAATTAACCTAGTCCCCAAATCTGCATGTTTTTGGACAGTGGGAGGAAGCCGGAGTGAGAGAGGAACCAGGTACATTAAATTAAAAACCCAGGGTTGAACCTAAAGTTACATAATTAACCACATATTTAGCTCTACACTACAGGCCCCTGGTGTAGCATATTCATAAACTGTGCATTTACAGGAGACAGATGTGTATGCAGAATTGCATAAGATACTTACTTGGCTGTTTGTACCAAGGTAAATAAGATGAACTCCATTAATCCCACAAGCAGTAGTGGCGCATAGACAAAGGTAGGTATTGGACATATTTTAGTTGAAAAGAAAAACATTTTTGTTTTTTTACAACAGGAATTCAGTCATGCATTGTTTACACCACATTTACTTTTCATAGTCTTAAATTCATGTGTGGAAATATACAGTGATCATTGATCTGAATAGCCCATACTCATAAGCCTATATATATTCTGTATGACATATTTGTCTGTGACTTTGTCATTGTATATCCAGATGGTGAGGTGAGCACGTGCTCTCAGTCACCTGCCCACACTCTGAGCTCTGTCCCATCTCCTGCTTCTGTGGAAGCTCTGTCCCCTTACTCCCTGCACGTAAGTCTCTGTTTTCACTCTCTTTGTCCTCTGGAGGTTATGGTATTTGTTTTACTTTTCCAATTTAGATTTTACCTTTACTGTTTGATATGTGTATTTATGCATGTGTCCATTCTGGTGCATTATTAGAACAAATGCAGTCTCTATCCAGATGGTGTCCAAACGTTGACAGCTGCTCTTTGCTTTTGAACACAAACACACGCACACACACTTGAAGCCCTTATTAATAAATGCATGAAACACCTTGTCAGACTAATAATATTCCATCAGTCAAAGCTTTGCCACACTTCTTTATTAAATAGGAGGTGCTGACAACTTTAACCACATTAGCATAATTTAGCAGGCAGATGTTTTCACAGTGCATCAATATAAGTTCAAAGGTAACGCCTTTTTGCGGCCCCAGCACAGTTTGCAGACATCTATTTGCTTACTGAATCACCCTGTCTGAATCCAAGGGCACATATGTTTACTGAAGTCTTTGAATATTAACAAGGACACAGATCCATTTTTGATCTGATGTGTCTTAAGCACGTGTATTACAGAGTGTGTATTACATACAGAATGTAGTAGCAGAAGTACCACATATTTAAACAAGAGGTGTACTCAAGATACAGGACCTCATCCTCTTTGCCTCTCCTTTCAGGATGAGGCTCTGTCACCACAGTCACAGCACTCTCCTGTTTCAATCTGCTCAGAGTCCAGTGGCTTTTCTGAAATCTATTCCCCTACCAAAATGGCTCCAAAGAGAACCAGCCAGCCCACACGAGGTGAGGCAACACCCAGTGCTGCTGATCAGCTCTTTCAGCTATTGTTTTCTTTGTACAATAACAAGTTCTGCAATATAGTCTTGAGTTTGCAGAATTTGGATATTAAGAAGATAAAGAAGATAGAATTATTCCCTTGCGAGATAAAAGGAATACTGACATTACCTTAGCTATGATATAGCATTGTTGTTATAAAAAAGTATCTTATCTCACTCCTCCTCATCTTGATCCTATGATACATCAGCCAAACCAGCTCAGTCTCTCAAGAGGCCGATGGTTCCCAAAGTTTCCATCCAGCCAAAACGGCTTATCACAGCTGTGCCATTAGCACCAGCAGCAGCTCCCCTTCAGGCCAAGACGATCATCATCCAGCCCCTGCAGACCACCTTGCTGCCTGTTGTCAAACCTGCTCCAGTCAACATCCAACCAGCACCCCCTACAGGTCAGATACATTTTCCCACATCACAATGTACTGCTTTGGAGTTTAGAGCAAGCAGTGTAATAATGTTTTTTACTTAGCGACTTGCATGACACAGTATTGGTAGTTTTTTTTCTGTTAGTGATGAATTTAGTTGATATTCCTAATGAAGCATCGCTGTATTTTGTTTCATAGCCAGCAGAGGGCACCATGACCCAATTATTATTTCAGTAGCATTAATACCATACTAATCTACATACTGCACAATCCACAATTTTTCTGAATTTTAGAATCAGCTATAGTGCATGTATACTCAAAAATGTTATGGCACACAATTAAACTAGAAATTGTTAATGAGCTATTGTGAGTTTCATGCATCAAAGTCATCTCTCTGGTTTACCAAACTGGTCATGTGTTTGTGTTAGATCAACTGGCACCTAGGCCAGAGTAAATAGTTATGTAATTGCCTGGGCCCCTTATGGGTGGAGTATCTGACCTTTTACAACTTGAATTTGAACCTCCTGTCTGTGTGGTAATGGTTAAGATGGCAGATGACTAAGGCCAAGATTTCCAAGTTTAGGATTCCAGTTGAAAGCTAAGTCTAGCTTGCTCAGTGCACAGCTGAACAGCTGGTGAGAACGGTGCATCGGGGAGGCAAAAGGAAGTCATGTGTGTTAAATGATGAGTTCACTCTTTATGAAGTCTGATCTGAGTAGATAAGTATTTCCAAAAAACAAATAGGCTAACAGCTTTTGCAGAGGCTTTGATTTCTCCTGACATTCAGCCTCTTGAAATTTTGTTAAAGATGTTTGAACAAAAGACACAGTGCTGACACCAGTCAAATACAGTACATTAGCAGTAATACTGGATACTGGATATATTTTAAAGAAGGGTTCCTTGCACAGATTTGTGGGAAGGGTGGGCTTAAATTGTGGGAGGCCATTACCTTACATCCTTAACATGACCTTTTTATATGCAGACAATGTTTCTTTGTCGAGTTTTTTTTTTTTCCCTAGTTTTTGTCTTTTAGGCCTCATTGAATTTTAAATATAGTCATGTGCGTGTTCATGTGCATTCATTCAAATAAAACACACAGCTTTCAGTCAGGGATTTGGAAGTTAAAGGCCGCAAGGTCATGATGGTAAATTTCCTCTCCATCTGTACTTTTAACTCAAAAAGCCCCATAAAAGACTAAGGGTCAGTGTAGGTCGCCAGAGGTGATGGGGATTCAAGGCACTGAAATGTAGCATCTGCAGCTGGACTCTCTTCAAACAGCCAGCTGATAAGGCTTACAATTTTAAATTGTAAGCCTTATCACATATTGGCATGAATGTGGAAAAAGAGCTTTCACACAAAATGTAGTGCAAACTGACACAACACAACCATCACAGTCAGCAATAATCAATAGTAATCACACAGTAGAAACATGATGATATTATAGCCAATCTCATTTAATTTAGGAGTATCTAATGTTAGTCTACTCTCAGTTTGTCCCATAGTGCTTTCTCAGCCAAGCCAAGTGCTACAGATCCAGACACCACAGGCCATCACCAGCAATGTGGTCACCATGCCAACACTCAGCCAGGATGTGCCTGTGCCTGTTCCTGTTCCTGTTGCTGCTCCACCAGTGGTCTCTGTCACACTCCGAACCCCTTCCTCAGATGATGATGTAAGTTTTTTTTTTTTTGTCAAAGAGTTGCAGACCATTGAGGTATAGATCTGTATTCATGATCTGTAATCCAAAATATGAATAAGTTAAAGACAAATAATATAAAATGAAATAGATTATATCTTTATGCCAGTTAATGTTAATGGTTAGGAAATGGAGGGTTTTTGTTAAACACAAGATCTAATAATGGTATAATACATCATTGAATACTGTTAATTTAATTGATTTATATGTTAACACCTTTTAAAGTTGATCTGGCTTCTCCATGATTAGTCAGAACCAGCATATTATTGCATGGCCCTTGTTTTTTTGTATAGTTTATGAAGAGTTTTCATAATGAAAAACTGGCACATGTACAGTATGTAAAGTTATGTGTAGTCATGGACATCTGACTACCCAAACAAGCTGTGCTTGAGTGGTTCAGGAGCACAAGCGTCTCTGATTAATACCACAGGGATAGTTCTGCTCTCAGGGGAATACTAACAAATTTTCTCTTGTGTGCCCCTGTCTTAAGTTCTTTCTGTATCGTCATGGGAATAACTCACACTTTGTTGTGTTTGCAGTGTGCTCATGTGGGGACTTACCTCTGTAATTAATGCCTATATGAAACAATGTGGACATGTAGGCACTTGCCCACAGTGTAAACATAATGCATATTCACACTGGATTTTGTTTGCTGTAAACTCTCTAATCTTACCCTGTTTACAATATTTTTAATTCACAGCTGTATTAACTTTAAATTCATGTTAAAATTGAAAAATTAAATATTCATGGAAGGGGTTATTCATTGCTCTTTTTCAGTAAATCAAGTAAATAAGAAAATAAGTACCAGGCATTTTTTTACCTTTAATTTTAAAGGTAGATAATTGGTCAAAACCCAACAAAAGGGTAAACAAAATAGGATATTCGCCTTATTATGATTATATTTCAAGTTTTTAAACATGGAAACACTTAAAGAAATTGTTATAATTTGTTCTATTGCTATCAGATATAAAGTATATTTTATTAATTTTAATAACTGCCATTGTTTTATCACCCCATTTTCAGCTTGAATGTCTTTTCTTTTTTTTTCTAATTTGGTCTTTTTAGACAAGTGACATCACTTGCCATTTTATTTTATAAAAATCTAATCAGATCAGTGTGTGTGAAATTTAATCTGCCGAGTGTATGATGAAACTCTATATTCCAATCATGAAGCAACAAACTGCAGGAGAATGATCATTTTGGTGTCTACTTTGTTTGTACCAGTGGGGTTTTATTGGAAAGTCAGACATGTGATGTAACTGCAGTTCAGACAATGTGAACAGTGTCATAGAGGGACATGTCTGTGTGTTGGATTCAGGAGTGATGTCAGGACAGCTGCAGTGGACAGAAAACACACACACACACCATATCTTTCTTCTCACACACTCATTTCTCTCAGTTATTTCATTTTGGGCAAGAAAGTGGTATACTTAAGTTTTAGGACAGATGCTTTTTCTGAATTTCATCGCTTGTTTCCTGCATCAGTTGCAAATACTTTTTCTTCTTCTTGTCCAAACTGTCAGCGTTCACTGTGCAGCCAGGAAGATATCGTGACTTTCAGTAACATCTGTGTTGTTTTAGGCTTTGGTCTTTAGCTCAACACTTTCTAATGGGTTGTTCTTGTATGACCTTTAGAGAGTGTAGGAACATGTTTTCTCACACCATCATCTCATATAAATAAGCCATTTATACTACCAGTCAAAAGTTTGGACACACCTTTGGATCACATTAAATGAGAAGGTATGTCCAAACATTTGACTGGTAGTGTATAAATCATTATAAGTGGCATATTTGATTATATAGAACCATATGCATCACTGTGATGAAATATCACCTTTACTGTAATCACAGAAAATTTGGTGCAACTGTGAAAACTGTGAAAACTAGCTTCAATGTCAGCTATTATCATGTTAAAGGAACAATCACTTAAATAACATTTCCCATTACCCTAATGTCAGAATGATTTATTTTACCACTCTGGTTAGTTTACCCTTTATTTTTTTACAATAATGGTGTTGTCCATCAGGCTCTTTAAAAAAAGAATAACCTCAAATGAAATTTGAGGTTATTAAACAAGTGGTTGTTTTATGAATGGTAATGGTTAACCCTTGGCTCCAAAAATAGCTGGCCCCTAATAAAAAGGGTAGAGAGTAACTTTGCAAAAATGTTATGCTCATAATCAAGTTTTGGGAAGCACTTTTCATGCCAGACCTGGAGAGCAGTGTCAAGGAATTCCAAACCGCAGAGGCCAAAACTAATATGACTCTCAGCCACAGTTAACCACATCAGTAAAATTCACAATTGGCTGTTAAAGGGGACAAACTGAACACATCAATTGTAAAAAAAAAATGCATTTACTGAAGAGTATTTTAGCATCATAAAGAACAAATAACACATTTTTATATTTGCTATTGTAAAAGCACTAAATGTATATTCAAATGTTTGAAATATAAGCAATTCAGGGAGTCAAATGGACCTTACAGTTAGTTCTGTGGCCAGCTCTTGCGCCATGTCATGCTGTGTGAGTGTGTATGCTAGTGCAGCTGTTTTAAGTTTATAACCTCACTGTAGTTTAGCTGCAGCACAGTGGTGGACCTGGTGAGCAGAGGATGTGTGTAAAATCCATGTTAAGGATGGCATGCATGTGCCAGGTGTTGCTACATGTTGATGTACTATATGTAATGTATGTGTGTGTCTATGTTCATCTTCTTTACAGTACTGTATTTAAGTCTATAGTTAGCCTATATAAGCTTGGGCGTTAAACGATTACATGCTTCAGACAGGTGTTCAGCAGGGCAAAGCATTCTGAGACAGCTGTAAACAGCTATCAAGCACCGGGTCACTTTAATGTGATGGACTCCTGCACAGGCAGGGATTGAAAAACATTTTATAGGCCCATTGGTGGAATGGGAAGATTTACAGGAGGGTACTCAAGAAAGCAAGCATCGTTGAATCAGTTTAAAAACATTGAATGGTTACATCCGAATAATTATTCAGCATACACTACCAGTCAAAAGTTTGGACACCCCTTTGGATCACATTAAATGAGAAGGTGTGTCGAAACCTTTGAGGGAGAAGTCTATCATAGTATTTGTGGTCAAACAAAATGGTATCCTTTTGTTTTTCATCTCATGATTTTGAATTGATGTGCTGGAAAATGTTCATTGTTTAAGCTCAGTTGACTATCAGATTATGTTTTTGTCACCACATCTGTATAAAACTTGCTTTCTTATAATATGCAGCAGGAGAACTATTTTACAAAAGGGAAAACTGCTCAGATACTAAGCTCTTATTAGGTGAACCTTTATTCAAGTCAGGTATACTTGAATAAAGTTTAGTTAAAACTCAGTTTTTATTTGTTGAAAAATAATATTAAAAAACTACTCAGTCCCACAACTACCACAATTAAAAAAAAAAAAAAAAATCTGAGCTCTTTCTTTCGCTCTATACCAATATAACCAACTGCAGCTGTAGAAATTTCATCTCTGTTTAAGTACATACACAAATGGTTTCACTGTGTGTTTTAAAAGGGTGATTTTAATAAACTGAGTGCTTAACAAGTAAAACTGCAATATAAAATAGCTCTTAGAACGAAGTCTCTTTCACAGCTTGACCTATTTCACCTATGAAGCACATGCCACAGTCCAAGGTCTTTTATGACCTACAGTAAAATCAGGCAACATATTCACTACACCATGTTAAATCAAGCTCCTTCCATTTGGATCGTTTAAAGGTTCATCAAATATTTCCTCCTGAAATAACCCTTTAGAGTCTGGACTGAAAGGGCAGACCATCTACAGCAGCCTGACAGTGATCTGTTGTTATTGTCAGTTCTTGTCGGTTTTCCTTGCAGCAACACCCTCTAGCATAACTGTACTCTATACTCTTTCACATGTAGGGCTGTTTCTGCTCAAAATACCAACAGCTGTCGTGAGCTGGCCACTCTGCTTTTCAGCATAAGCAGCTGATGGCATGAGACTTGTGTACATGTTTTTTTTTTTCTTCTTGTTGACTTTTCCCATCAACACCTACCTTGTTTGAGTTTGAACCAGTGTTCATTCATTCATGTGTGTCACTGCCAAATGCTACTCTGCCATTTTTGCCCCTTGCCCAATATTACACTGCTTAAACTCATTATGGCACTCATGCAAAGTCCCCCTGCTCTCCACTCCCTGGTAACTGCTTATTTGCAGCGTTCCCAGGCTCAAACTAGTGGCACGGCTCCCAGATCAGGGCCGGGAGATGGAGTTTCTCAGGAGACAGAGCACAAATACAGGGATCCAAATAACTTAATCACCAGTGGGGCCAAAGGCGCAGGGTCTTAGAGGCTTACCCCGGAGAAGGTGTTGGTGCTTAGAGAAGGCCAGTAGAGTAGTAGTGAACAGTGCCGAACAATAAAGGTGTTTGGGTAATCTCCACCAAGGATTGTGTTTGTGATAGCCATATCAAGATACAGTATGTGCTATTTAGGTTAGTATGCAGAACTGTGATTCCACTTCTCTCCTATCTGACCTCCAGTGGAAAAAACTGCCCTTTTTTACATGTTGTGTTTTTTTATAGAGCTCTGATCTGAGAGAAAGACTTGCATAAGGAAATCTATTAATATAAACAGAGAAATGCACAATGTCATCTATTTATTTTTAGGCTAGGTTAAGCATGTAAGACTAATTACAGCAATTATGAGCCACTGTGGTTGGACTTTTTTTTTCCATGAAGTCCTACAGCATACATTGTTTATGTGTCTCTGATGTGAACCCATTTCTCTAAGTGTGACATACTCTCTAAACACATCCTTTTTCAGGTATAGATTTGGGGCAATGAACGAGACCTCTTTACCTCTCACACCATGTTGGAGTAAATATTTTTAAGCAAAGGCTTGAGGACATGCTCTTACAGAGGTTTTTAAGATCACTGTCACTAACATCACAGTACACCTTGAACTTGTCTACTTTTTTTTATTCAGTCACTGTCGTAAAGTAAAGCATCAGTAGCCAGGAGGTTTCCCTCATTGGAATAACAAAGTCACCCCCCTGGCTTTTTTTGTCAGGCTCCCTTTGTTTCTTCCATTTACATTTTCACCATATCATGTATCATGAATTTTTATAGGAGATCTATAAGGCTACATCCACATTACTACTTTTTTGTTTGGAAACAAAAACAATTCTGCTCCCGATTTGCCTGGCATCCAAATGACCCTTGCTGCTTCAGGTGCATGCATATTAACTTCTGATAAAGAGCTAAACAGCTCATCTGAACACAGATGGTTTTTATCTGAAAAAGACATTGTCAAATGAAAACAGTAGTATGGATGTAGGTAAAGACCTCTAAGTCTTGGCTTCTTTGAGTAATCGTACACACGCACATATCGAAAGATTGAATGTATAATGTGACATGAAATGCCATTCTTGAATCTTTGTTTGTCTCTCTCATCAGTCAAAGCTATCCCAAAGACAGCAGCGCATGATTAAGAATCGGGAGTCGGCATCCCTGTCTCGGAAGAAGAAGAAAGAGTATCTGCTGTCACTGGAGGAACGCCTGAAAGTAGCTTTGTCTGAGAATGAGGCACTCAAGTGTGAGAATGGCAACCTCAAAAGACAGCTGGAGGGTCTGCTGAGCAAGGTGAGAGGCTCAGTCTCAGCTTTGTTAAAAATGTTAACCTACACTGACACATGAGAAAATTAACACCAAACCTGGAAGATAAAGAACAAAATATAACATTGTTGTACTGTCTGTCAAATATGTTTGTTTGTAACATTATATGCTTCCCTTCCTTTTTACCTACAGAACACTGAACTAAAGACGACTGCACCCAAGAGGAGAGATGTGTGTCTCATGGTGATTTTAGTGTTCGTGGTGCTAAATGTTGCCCCAACAAGGTGAGCATGTTGCAGCAAATGTCTGTATGCTTTCAAGCTCTACGCCATGAACTGATTAAGCATCCTAGTGGCTTAAATTCAGTTGAAATGCAGAAGCTGTAGATTGAAATACAGGACGATTATTAACTGTAACATACTGTGAAAACAAGAATATTGGATTACGTAAGAAAATTAAATGGGAATGCCCATGACTCATTGTGGGAATCACAGTTCTCATGTATAAAACTGCAAAAAGGTTTACTGAAAACAATGCAAAAACATTCCTTATTGAAGCAATATGTTTTTCTATCATCAGAACTTGCATGGCCCTATTATAGTTGACACTATTCTCAACATATTGGCCTAATAATAAAAGATGAGAAAACGCCACCATATTTTTCCCAACAAACAGCCGTTAATGTGTTGAATCTGGTAAATTCATTGCCAATCAGTGGCTAATATATTCCACTCTGCATTTGTATGCATGTCCCAGTCTTCTAATGTTGTTGTCATGCTGTGGCAAGAATGGTTCAACTAGTGAAAGCACTAACCCAAAAAACCTTTACCATGATTGTTCACTCTCCCCACTGTCAGTACACTCTTATAATCTAAAATTTAATTTAAAATCTAATAATCTATGGCCATAAACTGCATCCCTACAAAGTTTGATCAAAAGCTGTTCTTTAGTTTAAGACATGCTGCCCAAAATCAGACAAACAAGTAAATGCAACAAATAACCTCCTTAGTGGGGTTATAAATATGGAAACAGTTGGCTGTCTTGGGGGACAAGTAAACTTTCCAACTGCAAACAGTAAAATCATTATTTTCCATTACAAAAGAAACATAAAACTTTATTGTTTTTCTTGTCTCTGTTTGTAATATTAATTTTGTGACAGAACTAACTAATGTAAGACTGCACAGGGGGAAAAGAGCTTGATTCCACTCAGCTAGCTGTTGGAGAAATTGTGTAAATTTCAATCGCAATCTCACAGTCTACTTCCAACTATAACTACAGCTCTTCTGTTCTCATGTCATAAAAAAAATATTTGTTTTTTCTGTGGAATAAGTTTCTTCACAAGGCTGCGAGCACCTACTTGTTGGACTCAGCTCTGATACTGTGTCTGCACTCATATTCTTTCAGTGTTCTACTAGAGCTTAAACATGAAAATGTTTAGTGGGATCCATGAATGAGTTTGCTTATGCAACTTGAGCTTGATTCACAGTAGCTTAAAGGTATACTGTGTAAAGTTTAGCAGCATTTATTGGTGAAGTTGCACCCTTCCCTTCAACTGTGTAGCCTTCAGTCGAAACTCATAAAATTTGTAGTTTATCCATTGTGAGCTATTGTAAAAAATAAGATGGTCCAAAATAGATGTCCCAGCTCCTGATGTAAATATAGAAGGCTCATTCTGGGGTGTTAAAAAAATCTTTTCATACAATCAGGTGAATGTAGACTTGAATATAATAATATATAATAATATGCAAGTCTATCATATAATATGCAAGTCTTATATAAAAATATAATAAACATAATTATTTTATCCTCAATTTCTGACAAATGAAAATAATTTAATCTACATTTTACATACTGGACCTTTAACGCTGTGTGTGCATGTGTGTTTTTACCTGTGCTTGGCTCTGTGTGTGTTGTGTTCAGGCTCTCTTCTGGAATATACAGTGCATCCGGAAAGTATTCACAGCGCTTCACTTTTTCCACATTGTGTTATGTTACAGCCTTATTCCAAAATGGATTCAATTCATTTTTTTCCCTAAAAATTCTACACACAACACCCCATAATGACAACGTGAAAAATTTTTTTTGGAGATTTTTGCAAATTTATTAAAAATAAAAAAACTAAGAAACCACATGTACATAAGTATTCACAGCCTTTGCCATGAAGTTCAAAATTGAGCTCAGGTGCATCCTGCTTCCACTGATCATCCTTGAGATGTTTCTACAGCTTAATTGGAGTCCACCTGTGGTAAATGCAGTTGATTGGACATGATTTGGAAAGGCACACACCTGTCTATATAAGGTCCCACAGTTGACAGTGCATGTCAGAGCACAAACCAAGCATGAAGTCAAAGGAATTGTCTGTAGACCTCCGACACAGGATTGTCTCGAGGCACAAATCTGGGGAAGGGTACAGAAAAATTTCTGCTGCTTTGAAGGTCCCAATGA
>JAFBJR010000180.1:5675231-5774490 GCA_016785285.1 Brachirus orientalis | reverse complement strand
TTAGTCAGGGAGGTGACTAAGAACCCGATGGTCACTCTGTCAGAGCTCGAGCGTTCCTCTGTGGAGAGAGGAGAACCTTCCAGAAGGACAATCTCTGCAGCAATCCACCAATCAGGCCTGTATGGTAGAGTGGCCAGACGGAAGCCACTCCTTAGTAAAAGGCACATGGCAGCCCGTTTGGAGTTTGCCAAAAGGCACCTGAAGGACTCTCACACCATGAGTAACAAAATCCTCTGGTCTGATGAGACAAAGATCGAACTCTTTGGCGTGAATGCCAGGCGTCATGTTTGGAGGAAACCAGGCACCGCTCATCACCAGGCCAATACCATCCCTACAGTGAAGCATGGTGGTGGCAGCATCATGCTGTGGGGATGTTTTTCAGCGGCAGGAACTGGGAGACTAGTCAGGATAGAGGGAAAGATGAATGCAGCAATGTACAGAGACATCCTGGATGAAAACCTGCTCCAGAGCGCTCTTGACCTCAGACTGGGGCGACGGTTCATCTTTCAGCAGGACAACGACCCTAAGCACACAGCCAAGATATCAAAGGACTGGCTTCAGGACAACTCTGTGACTGTCCTTGAGTGGCCCAGCCAGAGCCCAGACTTGAATCCGATTGAACATCTCTGGAGAGATCTGAAAATGGCTGTGCACCGACGCTTCCCATCCAACTTGCTGGAGCTTGAGAGGTGCTGCAAAGAGGAATGGGCAAAACTGCCCAAAGATAGGTGTGCCAAGCTTGTGGCATCATATTCAAAAAGACTTGAGGCTGTAATTGCTGCCAAAGGTGCATCAACAAAGTATTGAGCAAAGGCTGTGAATACTTATGTACATGCGGTTTCTTAGTTTTTTTATTTTTAATAAATTTGCAAAAATCTCAAAAAAAAATTTTTCACGTTGTCATTATGGGGTGTTGTGTGTAGAATTTTTAGGGAAAAAATGAATTGAATCCATTTTGGAATAGAGCTGTAACATAACACAATGTGGAAAAAGTGAAGCGCTGTGAATACTTTCCGGATGCACTGTAAATTATGCCCGCATTTGTGGTTAGATCCTTTGAATTGAAAATGTCACTCAGTGCAATAATATTGTTTGAAGATACTGTGCATTTTTGCTTGAGTTTACCTTGGCATTTTTAAAATTATACGGTCTAGATCAGAAAAATATAAAAGCCCTCCTGTGAACAGGATGTGGGCCGCATGGAATTCAGTGGTCGTTTTGCTTCAGCACCAAGTTATTCTTTTCATTTCAGATTTTTTTTTCATTCACAGCACTCATCTTTCCTTTCCTCTTCTTACCTGTCTTGTGTTTTCATCAGTTTTTTTCAGGGTGGTCCAGGCTCTAAGCTTGAAGTAGTCTCAACACAGCACAGAAGCAGGCACCTGCTGGGTTTCTCCCCAGAGGCAAAAACTGAGGTTGTGATGGGCCCTGAGCCCTACAGCAGCCCCTCTGAGATGGCCGACAGGTAATCAGCTCAACCCCCACTACACCTCTCACAATATTCTATGTAACCACCAAGTCAGTGGACCAGGATGCACCTGTGCCTGGACTTAGTCTTGACTGGTATAGCTCATTACAGTACGTCTAAACACACGTGCTAGCCAACTAACAACCATCCAAACGTCTGCCTTTCGAATGTCTCCAGGCCTCTGGCTAGTTGGCCAGCAGTTGTGCTTTGAGTAACTAGTGGGAAATTGGGGTCAGGCTTGTTTGACATTCAGCTTTTCAATGGCTAGTAAATGTTTATTTTACCAAAGGGCTTTTTTGTTTCTCTTTCTTAAAGTGCAGTAGAGGCCTAGCTGTCTCATTTGTAAATTGCATAAATAACACTCTTTCTTACATTACCTGCACTCCCCCATGTCCAGAAAAAGATGTTTGCAAGGTGGTCAGCGCTTCTGATGTCTGCATAGCATTGCCAGCCTGTGTTGTGTCAGATCTCTCTGTAGGGTATGTCGCATGTTAATGCAAACCATTCATCCCTAGTGTCAGGTTTCCTGGCAGCAGGCAGGAAGGAACATATTAACTTTTACAAAAGGGGTGACAGCAGTAAATGCAACATAGAGGAAGACGATGGGGGAGATATGCAACCTAATCTTCTACAGAAAGGGAAGGTGTGTGTGCAGTAAAGTCGATATGGGCCCATTAGTTAAAATTATGTTCAGGCCTCTGTGGTCTGACATTTTGCCTCATGAAACTATTTCCCGGATGGATAAACACGTGAACACGAGGCATAGTCAACATTTTGGCTGAGATCAGGGAGGCCCTGAGGGTGGATTATGTTGGTGGCAGACACTTTTCTTAACACAGGTGGACATGGACTGTGGGCAGTCTACATTACCACCTTAGACAACATAATTATTCACTCACAGAGAGGTAAACCAGTTGTAATCAAAGTCAAAGTATCAAGAAGTTGTCATGGATTGTGCAATGTGCTGGTCACCCACAGTGTATGTTAGCTCACCTTGTGGTTAAAAACTAAGGCTTTTAGGCTGTTATTGTCCATATTCAGAGCAGGTATGCACAATTCTCTGTAGTATGTTTATGGTAATTATGATTTACAGCAGCATGTGGACATATCGTGTCATAGTCTTGGCACTTCCCAGCGCAATGCAAGTCAGCGTTTCCATGCGTACATTAAGTGCAGCCCTGTCTCGTTTGCACATGTCAAGTAAGAATACAAGTCATTGGTAACTAATCAAATTCAATAGAGTTATAAATGGCTGCATATTGAAGCCATGCTGGTTTCTTTTAGCACCCCTTTGTTTGCCGTTACCAAATTCCCTCTGGGTGTTTCACCTCTGTCTGAGGGCAAGCGGCCATGTTGGCTCTCAGTTAGCATTCAAAGCATATTCTCAACATGTGGAAAATATTTTCACCAGATTTGTTGTTTGAAATTGTAACACTCATTTCATTTAAATAGCCCTGCATGCTTATAACTGGGAATATGATTTGCCACTAACCATCCTCTGCTTATTTGTTGTACATTTTAGCTCTGAGGACAAGGCCCTGATGGTGGTGAAGGATCCCATCTTTCTCAGACCTCCTCCACCCTGCCAGCCTCCTGTTAACAGAACCAAGTATATAGCGTAAGTTATGGATACTTCAGTATACAGGATGTTCTTGTTGCATTTCCAAATAATCAAGTAAGTCTTATCCTAAATATGATAAAATAAAAATATGCAATCTTGACTTTGACTAACAGGTTGGCCCATGAATTGAGGGGTTGGGTTCACCGCCATGAAGTGCAGCAGACCAAATCCAGACGCATGAGTAACAGCAATCACAAACCCACCAGAACCATTCTGGTAGGTTAAAGCAGCGCTGAAAAAATGTTATGTTATGTTAAAAATATACACAATGTTAAAAGCTGTAGCATGTAACTTAAAATATGAAGAAATTTTACAGTGAAAACAATGTCAAATGAGTTTACGCAGTGCTTATTAAGACTGTCAGCTCCACAAGACTCTCAATTTTTCTTTCTCACTCACTCTCACTCTTCTTCTACCACTTTATCCCTCACATGAGGGTTGCAAGGGGGCACTGGCGCCTAATTCCAGCTGACATAGGGCGAAAGGTGGGGTACACCCTGGACAGGTCGCCAGTCCATCGCAGGGCCACATAGAGACAAACAACCATCCGCTCTCACATTCACACCTATGGGCAATTTAGAGTCGAAAAAATCAGCATGTTTTTGGACTGTGTGTGTAAGCCAGAGAACTAGGAGAAAACCCCCACACACACACGGGGAAAGGCCATGCAGAAAGGCCCTTGTTACGACCGGGTGGCGAAGATTGCCAACTGCTACACCAACTGTGTGGCCCCATTTATTTCTTTGTTTAGCGGTATTTAGTTTGCATGATGCCCAGCAAAATTCCTGCCATGCACACAGGAAGTGATTTGTTTTGTTCAGACTGAGGCAACAACTACATTCTACTCGTGAAGCAAGACAGCTGCAAACAGGTTGACGTATGACTGAATTCACAATGTTGGGCCCATGAAAAGCTTCAGAATTTAATTCTTTTATCATTCAGCAGTTTGACGGGATAAATGCCCCTTGCGCCCGCCTGCACCTGCACTGCCACACTACACACACATGCTCACTCGCACAAGGTCTGTTAGGAGGCTATTGCTTGACAGAGCCTTGTTTCAGAATATTCAGAATATTTAGAATATTAACATCACCAACAAACAAAAATCACCATAAGTTATGCACTATAGCTTGAAGGTTGGCACTAAGCATAAAAGGTAAACTTCCCATGCATTTCATTCCATTACTTTCCACATAAATTGGGTTTTGGCAAAATAAAAACTTCTTATTTTCACTATTTTTTCACTCCCCCCACTATCTTTCACACCTTCTTCTTTTCTGCCTCTCATTTCTCTTTATTGGGCTGAGTTCAATCTGACAGCCCTGAGAAAGTAAACACCACACTGAAAGGGAGACTGAAGGATTATTGGCTCCTGCCTCCTTTTTTCGTCTTTTTTTTTCAAACGCTGTCACACAAAGTCCAATCTACTGATCTACTTATTATATATTTGTTCAGAAACAGAAAGGTAAATGTTTTTATTATTCATCCAGTTTGAGCTTTGTTTTAGCAATGCACACTTAAACCTTCATATTATTTTAACACATGCGGCTGCCATATACATGGCATATAATTAATAAATTACTTAAAATTGTATATTCACTCTTATTATTTTTTCCACATGCCTTTGTTTCTGAATATTGTTTGACAGAGTTTCTGTTACGCTTACAGTTTTATCAGGATAAAATAATACATGGAGAAAACTGGGATATGAGTGCTGAGTCTAGATGTTTTGATGTGACAGTCACTTGTAATGTCTTGAATGGAGTCTATGTTTATGCTGTATACAAGTTTGCCAACGGTGCATACTGTTCTCTCTCTGTAATTGTTCCTTGATGTAGTTTTAAAGCAATTGTATCTACTTTGTCTTTGTTCTTAACAGAAAACAGAGAATAAAGAGGCTGCCCAGATTTTGACAGTCCAGTACACAGAAACTACTCAGGAAAAGTAAGTAAGATGGTTTTTTTTACTGTAATCATTTTTAATTTTGGTGAAAATAAAATAATGTGAAAGAAGTTAGTCTGCATGAATATTGCAAACTATCATAAGAATTTTTGTCAAAAAATACTCATTATCAGCAATTGAATACATTTTAACTTCATAATTCCTCATCTCCAACAGGAATCCTGGCAATGAGCTACAAGTGTACTATGCACCTCATAACACTTACACTAACTTCTTTGATGAGCTCAACCGTCGTGGTGACACTTTCTACGTGGTGTCTTTCCGCAGGGTAAGGATCAAATTATCCTGGAAGTGGCCCTGGTGTGACAGAACAACCAGACACTTTCTCAAATGTTCTCAATGACATTAATTGGAGTAATCAAGTCTGTCATAACATTTCCTTTTCCAAACTGACTGAAAAACTTATTCATCAGCGTGTGAGTAATTCATGAATCATAAATTGTACTGTGTGTAATAAGTTTATTCAACAGCTTAAGTTGATTTGGAAAGAAAGGGAGGAAATACACATTAGTGGGTGGTGAAATTACCAGTCAGATGTTACTCTTACCCATTTATAACAAACAAGACCACTGATTTTTAGGTGTGACCATATGTCACTGTTAATCTGTTTGGTTTCTAGTCATTTGACCACTTTTCCATATCTGAGGCATGGAACATCTTTTCTTTTTATATGATTCATAACTGGACATCATTCAGAGCGAGTTCTTAGACTGGCTTGCTGGCTTTGTTTGTTTACTTTTGGAATACACACACAGATGGATTGAGCTTTTCATATCACATCCAACACCTCTGGATGCTGTGAACACTCTTAAGCTATTAAATCATCAAGAATACCAAGGGGAGAAGGAGTTCACAATCATGGTCACAGGGTAAACAAAGGGTGAGAAAAGTCTCCATGAGTTGGCATAGTGACAGCAGAAATAATGAAAGCAATGGTTTCCCCGAACTGAGGGCCTCTACAGGTCAAGTGGCCATTCTTTGATTTCTGCCAGCTTTGTGTTGTAGCAAAGCAGTGAGGCTTTTGTGCTTTATCCATAAATCAACGTTATGTCAAACTTTGCATCTAAGAATGGCAATTTTAACATCACAGTGGATTTTTTTTATTGACTAATAAATCAATAAATATTTCCATTTCTATTAAGTTATAGTTTTTCAGACTTTTTCCTGTACTTATTTGATACATGTTCACCATTTCCTGTCTCCTTTACTACATGCCAGCTCTTTTTGGATGTGATTGTTGAAGTTATTAAGTGCTTATTTAAACATAGCCTGGTTTTGTAACCAGGAAATAGTATGATTGTCACAGAAAGACATCATAGTTAATGTAAAATCCATAGATTATAAACCTTTTGTTATATATTAATATTTACAGACCTCTATTACTGCATTTTCCTGTATTTTGTTTCCTGGGTTTCAGGGTGTGTGTATATCTGTGGATGTGCTTTTGTTCCAGCTAGTATGATGTTATTAATGTGTAAGACTGCCAAAGCTCTGGATTACATTTGGAATTTGTTAAGATGTAAAAGCCAATCACTACCAAATTTTGACTAATGACCTTCCAGACAAAAAATGTTCATAGAGTTCATCACTGCCTGTTCTTCCCCTTGCCAGTATTTGAGGTCATGGTCAGACATGGTCATGCTAAGGTCAAGATTACTTTAAGCCCCCAACAGATACATCACAGGCATGGTATGAGGTGAAATGATGGAAACCATAACTCTGCAACTGCTTTACTCCACCATCATTTTTCAGTCTTGCCTCTCTTCTTGAGCTGTCTCAGCACGTGTTCCCTCACATAAGTGAACGCTGAGGTGTGGTAGTGTTAACACTGGTGGCTTTCACTGTGGACTGTGTCCAATAAAGATCATGGAAAAATTACCTGTTGTCATGGAAGCTACAGCTGTCAGTCCCTTGATGATTAGCAGTAATGTGTTTTTCTACCCCCTGCTACACTTCAAGCAGAGTCAATGAACCCTTTCATTCATTTTATGGTTATTAATACTTCCTTTGATGGCTTGCAGCTTATTGCTAAAGACATGCATGTGATAAATGCAATGACCATGTATGACACACCAAAATCTTCTTTCAGCAGGAGAAGGTCTGATTTTCATACTTCTCTACTTCACCCTTTATTTTTTAATTTAACCCAGACCAAGCTGTGTAGTTCAAGTGTGTCAGTGAGTTTTCAGTGGGTCTCTTGGTCATTGGAAAACAACAAAAAAAGGAGTACTTTTTATATCCATCTCAAAACATTGTTTGTATTTAGGAAGTCTTAATTTTCTTAGTGGTTTCTTGCAGAAATAGCAGTTTTCATTTAGGGTATTGAAGATGATTTTTTTAGTTATTTTTGCTCAGCTGTTGTGTTGCCTCAAAATGTTGACTTCAGTTTGATGCCCCAAGGTCATTGTACTGGAGAGACTTTTGTTGTTTACATCATGGGGTGGAACGTGACAAAAGTGCTCAATTTGAAAAGTTGGGATGAGGCAATTTAATGGAATTTTTTGTGTCATGCTCTAGATTTTTAACCTTCCCAAATGACCTTTACATCACTGATTAACTGTAATTGTCATTATAAGCTCTTCATTTGGTCTGTTGTTAAGAGTTCTTATAACTTAAGCTCCAAAGGTTGATCAACAACTGACAAATGCACACAGCCAACTGTTTTATTTACTTACAAATTAGTTTTCATTTCTGTTCAGTGACCACCTATTCTTTGTTTTCAGGATCATCTTCTACTTCCTGCCACAAGCCACAATAAAGGAAGTCCACCCAAGATGTCTTTGGTGTTGCCTGCCATGAACATAAATGGTAAGTGTGCAGTACAGACACATCAGTTCACGTATCAGAATAGAGCATTCAAGCTTTTAAATTTGTTAAATGATGTTAATGATGCTTATTGAAATTTTCTTTCTAGATTTTTTTTAGAAATGTATAATGCCACTATGACACGTAAAAGCCAGCATGTTTTGGTCTTTTAAACTCTTGAAAATATATGTGCTTTGGATTGAGCTCACCAGACAAACAATTCACTATCTTTGCTGCAGCTAATAGTTGCCTGGAAATAAAAAAGTCACATTGCCTTTAAGCAGTTAAAAATCTTGAGCAAAGTGGAGAGCAGGGACATATAACGGCTCACACCTGCTTCATTTCCTCTTTAAGAGAACACATGTCGTCAGTGCACAGCTTGTCAGTGTGGGTGGCAATCAGAGTGTACTTCACTGAAGGTTGGGGGCTGGTTTTGACCTACACATTTGAGGAGCAATGACCCGTTTAGTTGACCTTCTGCCCTCCATAACAAACCCAGATATTTTTACAAGAATATAAATGACATACAATTCAGTATATGGGGGATTGCAATTGTCATTGCAGTTTAAATAAAATATGTTGTTAATTCATAACTGTATGCACACTAAAAGTGGGCATGATTAAAAGAAATATGAATCATTCAATAATTATACCAAACCAAAAAGTAAATTAGTTTAGAATTAATGGTCAAAAGTTGTATCATACCATTTTATGAGCACAAGGCCCAGTGTGTCATGGAATGGCTAAATTGATGTCAAATGAACTAGTTATTTGAAATAGGAAAGGCAGTGGGGAAATGCTCAAATATCAATGTTTTATTTGATAATTTGTAAACAAATGTATTAATTCCAAATTACCAATGAAGTAATGAAAAGCATCATTATTATTTACATTGTACAAGTCCTCCTTGTAGTATTGGTATGCTTGGTCACCAAAAACCTTTGACACATATGATGCCACATTCTTTACTTTAAATAATTTAGGAGTACACATGTTCATCACAGATTTTCTCCATGGATCAGATCATTTCTACTGGACTGTCAATATAACATTTTTCAGTTTCATTATAAGAATAAATCAATAGAACAAGTCATGTCATGAGAGTGGATTTCAATGGAGACTGAACTGCAGGAGAGAGTGAACAATAAAGGAACAGCTACCCAAGAGGAACTGTTTATGTAATGTCCAAGTTTTGCTTTTTTCTTTTTAATCAGAAATCCTCTTGTTCCTCTGATATTCCCTTGCCCATCATGGGCAGTTCACCAGCAACAGATTTGATTAGTGTTTCAGGCAGCTGTAAGAAGAGTGGGTCAGTGGAATATGAGCCTCTTACTCAGCATGGAAGAAATTGACTTTTGGGAATAACTTTTTTTGGGGGGAGGGGGGTGTTTGAGATGAAGATTGATAAAAGTAAACATTGTTCTTGGTTGGTCTTGTCAGGGAGGAATGTCAGAGTCTGCTGGTCAGATAGCCCATTGAAATAGCAACAAATGGTGAAATCCAAGACCCCACTTTCAGCTAATTGTTGAAATGGCTAAACAAAGATAGATTCAGGGAAGATACGAGCTCTGGAACAGCCCCAATGAACAAGCCGTTTGCATAATCTGCTACTGATGCTTTCCGTATGTCTTGTGCATTTTCATGCTTATTTCAGGCATCAAATGTGTTTAGTTCTTATATGTTGGCTTGATCATGTGGTGTCTTTTCAGGAAGGACTTGCACGAATGTAATGTTAGCAGATACATGTTTAGTAGCCTTGGTTTCAAATGCTACAACTGCCCTTAGGGTAGTTTCTCATTGATGTGTCAGTCATTATATAAGGAAATGCTGACGAAACAAAAGATGACTGTGAAGAATGCAAAAACCTGTATGACACCCACCCTCATGTATCACACAGATGACAACATTCTAGCATTTGTTTCCTTTGTTTGATACTTAAAAGCAATTAAGTGCAATGTACATATTTGAATGGGTGAGACCCTTACTACAGCAGAAACACTGTCCTCTCTCTGGAGCAGGATTGCTCGACCGTGGGGAATAATTCTTTCCAGCTCCCTGTTGTTGCACTGTTTTAGGAATGCCTTCCTCCTCCAGTCACTAAATGGTTTTCATCTGGAGGAGTTGGATAGGCTCTGCTATTTGGTCTGTCTTGATCGATAACTAAACATCGGAGAAAGAGACTTTGATGTGAGCTGTTGTGTGTTTCAGTTGCTCTGCCTGTCCACAGTTCAGAAGCTCTCTTAAAGGTCCTTGACCTTGTTCATTCTGTCAGAGAGCCTATCTGACTGAGCAGTGGCTCTTTATATGGGCTGATGGTGTGTTTGTTTAATGATCCTGTGAGTTTGAAAGCAGCTCAATCATGTAAAAGTGATGTGTTTGGAGGAGAGGAATGTTTTGCAAATGACATCATGTACAGGTGCATAAATTGTGGGGCTGCAGTCTATTTTAACTGCGTTGTGATTGTAAATGTGCACTGTAGCTGACAGAAGGCTTTTACTGGGGCTTCAAGGTGGAGCTCCACACCACTGAAGGAATTGGGGCTCAGATTTTTCCATTCCTTAAATTTAAACAAAACATCCCCACCTATACTTAAAATTGAGTACACATTTAAAAACCCAAAGGTTAAACCTTAACCGTTCTGAAACAATTATAAAATATATCTCTGTCTCTCTCTCTCTCTTAATTATCATTGTTTGCCTCTTTACTCGCATATTTGTTGCTTGAAAACTCACCTACACACCTGTAAACAACCTAATCTATCAACCTATAAATATGTGTGGAACATCTGTCTATCTGTTAATTGCATAACTGTCCAATGGTTTACTTCAGGCTTCAAACTTGATAGGTGACTTACTTAAGGGCACCAGCATGTGCTGATTTTATTGTTGTTTGGATAAGGAATGCCAGAGTTAAATATTTTGTTGTTAACAACTACAAAAAAACAGGCACAAGGGGCACTGTACTGGTAATATCAAAAGAGCAATTTTTCTGATATTCCTATAGCATTTTAGAGGTTGCTGTGCCTCAGTTCAGGTTTATGATAACTCATCTTGTACTATACCAATTTCAGTCCAGCCAAGCACTGTCTGATTCTTTAGATGCCCAGCTCACACCAACCTGATATACGAATCAGATATATCACTGCATTGCCAGGATGAACCTGTGTTTCTCTGGTCTCTCCCTCCTCAGCAGCACCACTTGCATCATGTATTTGTTCAACCATACTTAACTCCAGAAATGAACTCCTCCTCCTTTTCCTTTGAAATATCATATTCAGCTTCCTCTTTGATCAACACCACAGATATTGGCGCTGGTGGTGATGAGAAGTCGTCTACAACAGGGGTTAGGCTGTCTTCTCTGTTAGGCCATCATGCTTTTGATGTGCTTTTGACCACTACGCCAATCAGTGGCCCCCTTTGCACCTGACATTAAAATGCATTTTCTCTGTTGGGATAGCAGTCGGATAGAACCTGACCACTTCTAAGTACAGGTTTAAATACACCCATGGAGGAATTGTTATCCGATCTGATCTGCTAAACCACTTCAGGAGGTGGTTGCAGATGCAATTGACTATATTGAACAGAAGACTACATGCAATGAATCTCTGATGTGTCTCCATTCCACCCACAACAACTAGGTGAATGGATTTACTTGGTGGCTCAGAGCACAGCTGAAGTGAAAGCGGCAACAAAACTGCATAGTCTCCTCTGCTTTTGTCAGTTTTCCACTCAAAGATAACTTTGAAAAGCAGAGGAATATAGCGTCTTCATGTGCGGCTAACGTTGTTGTGTTTGTTGATATGGCAGTGCATAGAGGTGACATAAGGGGGGATAACCATGATCGGATACCAGTTAGATCTTGATGTGGACACATGTTTATAGTAGGTGTAAATGCATGTAGTGAAGTGCTATCCGATCGCTATCAGATGACAGAATAGTGCATTCTAATGCCAGGTATTAAGGTAAATGCATAAATATGTGGAAGCTACTGGGTCCTGGAGACCTTAAAGCTCCATATTAACAAAATCTGTGTGCACCGCTACACTGACATTAATGTCACTTGTTTAGCTGCCTGTAAAGCTGCTTGACTGATCTCTAATTAGACCAAAATTTATTTTTGTTGAACCAAATCATGTTTTTTGATAATGATTTGGTTCCTTTCTCATGTTTAAAAAAAATCCTCTTTCCTCATGAGTGGGTCCTCTGAGTCTGTGCCAGTTTGGCAGCACCCATTCTCTCGACATGCATGCTCAGGTTTCCTCAGATACATCATTGCCAGACATCAGGCTTTTATCAGCACACAGCAGCTCAGTATGTCACTGAAACTTTCTGGAACATCTCCAGATGGCACCAGTTAAAGGGGGAAGAAGACCACGCAAAGCAGGATGGTAGATTTGGCAGCCCGTTCAAAGAGCTGTTGTTCAAAGCTCAGGCTTGTGGCTATGTGTTTGGCCTTCAGGCCTGCAAAGCAATTAGCTGAATAGTTGTTAGACACTCAAGTATTTTGGTGAAAGATGGATGTAAACAGTGTTGGGTGTTAAATTTGAGTATTGGGTAATGGTTAGATTATTGCCAGCAATTTACAGTGTACTAATTTTTTAATTGATACAGACTTACAAATAATTATAGGGCACAACATTCCTATTAAGGGTAAGAAGAAGAAATCTGATATTCAGCCTGCAATGATTTATACCTTATTTTTATTTCATTGTATTAATTTGCTTGTGACACTGCCTCTTGTGGACTTGTGTTTCTTATTCATTTAAATCTATGTTGTTTACATAATGAACAGATTCAGACCTTGAACTGGGCGAGAAATCAGAGTTATGCTTTCATCAAGTTATATGAAGATGCAAAGAAAATAACATTTTCTGCTCGACTTCAGATACAAGCCTCATTTGACATTGACCATAGCGTGACAAGGAGTTAAATCCAAACCTGTAGGAGTATTTCCAGACATGTCTGTTGAAACACTGAAACAATCTGACAAGTTCCAGTTTCACTGCAGGTGCAAAAGAGGAAGCACAGCGGTGGATAAAGTCATACTCAGCATTTTGTCTACTTAGCATCTAATGATGTGAACAACTGTGGAATCATCCATCTGTGAAAGGAGCCATTGTATAGTCTCTGTACGATCTGACAAGCTCACTCTACTTCTGAAATATACGTCCACAGAGCTACTTCAGAAAGACAGATAAAGCTGATGCATTGCACAGGTGTCTCTGGAAAAAGACAGAAGCTTTTAAACAACTTGCAGTGCACTCAGGCATTTTAAAGATGCCTACAGCTCCATTTCTGTGTCATATAACAGTGACTGAACCGTGTTTGGTTGGTCTTCCACATGTAGAATGTTTTTATCATCTTCAGTTACACAGAGGAAAGACAAGCTTTAAAGTTAACTGTTAATATATTCAAAATAAATCTCCAAGCATGATAATTTTATGTGTAAATGTATGATTTCAAGGATTTTACTGTTCCAGGCTGTAGGAGACCAAAAACCATGAACCACTCATTGTCTCAGTACCAACATAATTTTTCCCAAACTTGAATTTCCCAAGATAAAACCAGAGTGCAGTAATAGCTTGTTTGTTCATTAATTCACAGATTGACTTTAAAATGAATATGTACTTAATGCTTGTGTTTATTATCATACTAACAACATCTGCAGTCTCTGTGGTTTATTTTAAACTTCACTGCCTGACTCATCAACATTGATCACTTTTTAGAGGTTCTTCTTTTCTCCTTTGAACACAACAGAACACAAAGCCTTAATGATCCTGACTCATCATTAGTGGTCTCGGTTTGTCTTCCTCTCCCACACTGTTGCCAGACTCTCTTCTCTCAGATGTGCATGTCCTGCTCTTGTTTAGTGTGTTGTTTATCTTTACTTAGGAGAAATCCCATCTGTGGCTCACCTCTGGACTCCAGCTGTAATCAAGCGTCCCCATACTCGTTCCAGTTCTCAAATCCCATCACCCGCCCCACCCCATCTGCCCCAAATAATGCTCCTCTCAACTCCCTTAATACTCTCGTACTCTCTTATCTTGTCTCTTTCCAACCATAATGATGATGTGGAATCATGTTTGGCAAGCTCTGACTGCTAAGTTTACAACAGCAATATTCTGATTGTAACCAGATTAAGAAAATAGTCTAAATAAGACAATGTTGTAGGGACAGAATTTTATTTTTACCTTTACCAGAATAAGGCCATAATCAGAATAAACATTTATCAGATTTTGACGTAATGAGTACTCCAATCTTATTTGTATTGAGATCTTCTTATTGGAGTTACCACTGTAGTGACTGCAATGAGTCGTGAGTCATAATTGGACTGTCAAGAAATGTACATGACATCAGAAAAAACTAACTGTAGTCAAAGTCTGATTTAAATAGCTTTTGAAATAAATGTAAACAAGTTAGTGCATGCAATAAAAATGTAAAATCTGATACAATCCAAAAATCCTGTATACTGCATGTTTGACTATGCACAGACTGTAAAAATGTAAACAAAAATCAGCAACCACTTTAGATGAGTCATGTTGTGGGTTGTTTATTTCTTTTTCATTTGTTACACACTAGATTTATTATGTTTTTGAAATAACGTGTTGTTAACAGCTCCATAGTTTAAAAGGTCAGTGTTGGTATATATTTGAGTTTGTGATATCAGTACCTAGGAGTCAAATTACTATTACATCTATATGTTCAGTTGGACCCAACTAACATAGGCACACTACAAATGCTCCACAGTTCCCTGCCACTGAAAATAAAAGAAGCTGGTAAACAAAAGAAGGAAATAAAATTAGAAAAACATGGCTAAATCCAGGCTGGTACATTTTGGACTGATGAGGAGACGGAGTTTATGCTCTGTCGGCTTAAAGAATTGAATATTTTAAAATCCATGGGCTGTAGAAAGAGTCGGAATGGCACTCGACATGCTACTAACTAGCCCCCCCAGCTAAAGTTGTTTTGATCTGTGACATAATAGGTATTTAAAACCACCTAATACTACCAAACTGAATAGGGGGGTATATCGGCACTTATCACTGATTTTATCCTGGGACAAGGATAGAAGTCGAAATGAACAGCTTTGACTCAAATGCATGGAATCGTGCTGTGTATCCCCTAACAACTCACAAAACATCTTCATTGGAGGTGTTATGGTATGTTAAGGTTCATGTCAGTTGTTGGAATTAGCTGCAAGTCTTAAGTACTAAGAGTGATTCTCTATTCATACACTGATTGATGCATCAACCCTTCTTCTTCTTCTTCTTCTTCTTCTTCTTCTCCTTCTCCTTCTCCTTCTCCTTCTCCTTCTCCTTCTTCTTCTCCTTCTTCTCTGCCATGACAGAGAGCATCATCAGGGACAAAGAGTTTCAGGTGATGATGCAGATCGACTGTGAAGTAACAGACACCAGGATCCTACACATCAGGTCTTCCTCAATTCCTCCTTTACTCCGGGTCAACCACACAGACATGTTTTACCAGCATTCCCCGACCAACAGCCAGGCCACGCCTCCTGTGGGCGCGCTGATGGGGTCTGCCTAAAAATCGCCATTCGCACATCTTCTTATCTCTAATCACTCAACAAAACTTAAGAACACCAAAATAAGTTTTTTTTGTGTTGATAAATAATATTGTAAAGCTGGTGTGCTCTCACTGACATTATGTTTGTAAAATAGATATGAATGGATGCTTTCTGTTAGCATTCATGGTTAGCTCAAAGTTTGTTAGCCATAGTCTTTAATAGTAATGACACCCAGGGGTCGCCTGTAAAAGGGTCCAAGCAGATGCTAGTTCCATGTGTGGTGAGACTGGCTTCTCCCTGGGGCCCTAGACATCCCACATATGGGTAATTGCTTAGTGGTAGGACGCAGAGCACTTAAAATTGAATCTCTCCATTCTAACACAAATACTGAAACCCCATAGCAGCTCTCTCCTCCCTTAACCTCAGGACAGAGCCTAGAGAAATCATGGTTACTTCAAGACAGAAGACAGAAGTACATTGTTAAGAAGCACACCAAATTGTGTTTGTATCTCAACTAAAAACGGTGCTGTAGTCAGCTCACTTCTGTTTGTGAAACATCAATAGATGCTATATTAATTACATGTGGCACCAGAGAATATCGGTAAACTCAGGAAGTTAAGTGATCTGTGAGCACTAACCACTATTTCATGGTTTCAAGTGCTCTTTTTTTGATGAATGTGTGTTTTTATGGTTGTCATTGCACTGTGCTTTGCTTATAAAAGAAGTCCCATACATATACTGTACATATTTATTATTATGTAACAGGAATTTTGTTGTGTGATGCAATTTGCTTTCTGCTGTTAAAATGTCTTCTGTCAGGATTTATTGTTTTTTTTTTTTTTTTTTTTTTTCTCCCCTTGTCTGTCTTTTTAGTTTTGTTTTTTGTGGGAACTTTTTATTCTAACTGACCACAGAAAATTAAGGGGCATTAAATGTATTTAAATTAAATATGAAATATTTAATGGTGGAAAAATACATTTACAATAAATGTAGATACAAGGAGAGTTATTTCGTGTAATTTCCCTGTGTTGACACAAAGTTTAAGCCTCAATTTTTCCATCCATTGGTTGAATTGCACTTTTATATGGTGCACTTAAGGCTATAAAATTGGATCTTGGACAATCTTTGTTTAAATCCTGTGTGCAGTTGTGATAGATTTTTGTTCACATTAGCTGTTAACATTAGCACTGTAAATAAAGAGCCTGGCAAGTTTAGTTCTAATTAAAATGCCTTATTTTGATGTGTACTTTGTACCAGTGATTTGGGGTAAATCAGAGTGATGATTAGACAACATACTATACCACTGTGAGTGAAAGTAAATTTCTTTCAGGGACACAGTTGTACAAAAGGTTCTTTTAGCTCTTCATATGCCCTTTTAAAAAAAAATGCCCCCACCTTTTATATGTGATGTTAAAAGCCAAACTTTCTGTGCCTAACATCTTTTTTCCTCCCCATGGTTTTGAAAGCAAATTTGATTTTCCACATTGTTTTCACTGCATCCCAACAGGACTTGTGGTCAAGGCAAAAGAACAATTATAAACATGTGTGGTTTTGTGTGTGTGTTTTTTTTTTTTTTTTTTGGATTATATTATGTGTAATAAACACTGGATTTTCTCTAACCCTGCTTGTATGTCCATCCTTTGGGCTGTAACTGCAATATTTTATTTTTTGTTCGGCAAGAACAATATATTCACTGTTCCTGTGTGTTTTCATCTACTACAGCTTGACTGTAACAGGAGATTACTGGCTGGATTAAATAGCCCCACTCTTGTCTTTATTTGTATTTTCCTGCCAGGCTGTCTTGAGTCAGCCTTCCTGTGGGATGAACTCTCAAGAACTATTAAAGTTACTTTAACAAAGAAGAAACTTTCTCTTTAGTATTTTCAAGCTTTATTGTGGTCTCTTCAAAGCAGTCTGATATGGAGGAAATAAGTGCTTTCACAAGACAGTGACCTGTGTCATATGATGCAGAGAAAAACATAATATAAAATAAAGTGTATGAAACAGAGAGTGAATTTGTCCACAATATTCCTGGACTTTTGTGAGTTGACAAAATCCATTGCCACCTTGCTTAATTCATTCTACAGCTCGACGTGTTGACTGAAGAATTGGGCTCACCTTTTCATGTGTGTCAGATGATCCTTAAAACATTCTTGATAAAGACATTTTATCACAATATACCAAAGCATAAAAAAGTTGGGTTCGACTCAAACCTTTGGACCCAGCTGTATGTACATTTGGCCTTCATTTGGCCAAGTGGACTGATCTACAATCCAAACATTCAATAGAATAAACTTTTAAAATAACTACTCTCTTAATTGGAGCCTACATATGCAAAATTAATGTTGTATGTGACTTGGTGTCCATTGTCCCACGCATACAACACACCCTCTTTGGGGTTGTAGTCAATCTGTGTGATGTAGGTGTAGTTGTTGATGAAGGGCATTCTGGGTATCATCTGTGTGTTTGTGTGTGTATCGAAGGCATATTCCAGGTTGGCTTCTCTTTGGTTGTTGCTGTCAACAGCATAAAGGACGCCACACACGATGAAGCAGTTCCCATAGCGGTTTCTCCTGAGCCCTGTTCTCCAGGTGGTCTCTCTCTGCATACTGAGGTCCGAAGGGTTCAGTCGACTCAAAACAATCACTTCCTGTAAGAAGCCTTCGTCATCAAGCGCCGGGTAGATGATCCACAGGCCGCTCTCGTCCACAGCAAAGTCAATGTCAGAATGACTGCGCCAATCCCACGGTGTTGACGACTCCTCGAACAGCGCGTCGTGGAGCATGGTCCAGGAGGCCACGTAACGCTGCCGCAGGTCAAACTTGATGATGTCACGAGAGAAAGCACGGTTGTAGTAGAAGGCCCCGTCATAGACCACATGGCCAGTGCCGATCCAGTTGTATGGAAGCTTGTAAGAGTTGGTAAAGCGGCCTAAAGAGAGTGAAGTAGAAACATTAGGTATGACATTTAACAATAAGATGAAGAACTGAGTGGACTACTGGGTCTTACCTTGTTTGAAAACCTCCAGGTTACGAAATTCAAGGAGATTGTTTCCATAATAAAAGTTTGTGACGTAAATTTTGCCATTATCAGACTTTGGATCCTTCATCCACGCTCCTTCATTCCTACCATAGGTGTTGTGAGTCACTGGCTCAGAGATTGTTGCCAAAGTGTCCTTACACTCCCCTGTGAGAAAAAAAAGACCCAGAGAACTTTGAGTTAGGATTTAGAAACAGTTTAACATCATCCAGACCTACAGTACGTCAAAGGGTCTGAAATCAATTACAGGCTCTTGTTTTTAGGCAGCTCGAAACATGGAAAGGGTGAGGCTGTCACAGATGACAGAGCACTGGATTTCAACATTTATTCACAGTACAATTCATTTTATGTTTTTCCGACACATTTAACAAGACGTTGAAAATAGTGACGCCCCGAAATCAGTCTGTACCAACCGCTGTTTTCAAACTAGTAACAGCAAATGATGGGTTCTGTTTGTTTGGCAATATCTCTGGTGATGAGATATTTTTAACCGAACAGTGCAGCTCTAGGGAAGGCAGAGTGGGGTTTTTTTGTGATCTAGTCCACCATTTTGGTCTGAAGTGAAATATTTTAACAGACTGATGACACCAAAGTGCTCAGATATTCATGATCCCCAGAGGATGATGACTGAATTGAGTGGAGCTTGAGTTTTCATCTACATATCTCCACCATCCAGTTGATGTGTGCTAATAATGAAAAATGACTCTGTCCACATAGGCCTTCTAAAGAAAAAGGAGGAGATGGCAGAGGCAGTTGAGAGACGACACGCTTGACGACAACAACATCCTTACTGGTATGTGAAGGCCACCATAGTTGCTGGGCATTGCTTGGAAAAGGGGGTTTACCAGAGAAGTCCAGTGTTTGCTGCAATCTGCACCATTAATATTTTCACACTTACACAATGAAAAATGTCATTTACTCATTTGACACAAAGATTTAACTTATTTACCTGGTTTTCCTGAAGCAGGTTCCCCATGTTTCAGCAATGGTTTATGTAATTCCTGATTTCCTTCCTTTTTCCAGCTCATTTTGTATTTCTGTTTGACTTGAGAAGCCTTCATAGTAGTGGTGCGAGTGGTGGTGCTGCTGCTGCTCCTGCTGGTTGTGGCTGCAGGAGAGGTGGGGTTGGAGAAGGGCCAAGAAGAATGTGAGGATGAAGTGGTTATTCTCTGTGTGGTCGGAGTCAAAGTTGAACCAGGTACTTCTTCTGCCGTTGTAGTAGCAGCCTGTGTGGAGGTCACTGGTGTGGTGGTTGGGGCAGCATGGGTCGTGATGGAGTAAGTGGAATTTGGGCTGATAGTTGAAGCTTCTGTGGTTGGATTTGGTGCAAGTGTGCTTGGATTAGATTCTGTGCTGCCAAGGATGGTGTACATTTGCTCTTTCGGCTCCCGGGTAGATGTTTCCATCACAGTAGTTAGTGTGTTTTTTGTAGTGAATGTTGGTAGGATTACCTTTGTGGTTGTAATTTCAGGACGATGAATTGTGTTCATAGTAGTTTTGGTTGTTTGCTTGGCAGTGATAGTAGGTGGGGTGGTGGCTGGTTCATTCATCAAGGGGATTGTCTGTTTTCTGTCTCCAACAGTGACTCTTTGAGTAGTCTGGGGTGCAGTGTCTGTGGTTCCAGTTTGTTGTGTCGTCATGGCTGAGTCGCTGTTGGCATGTGTTGACCAAAGTGATGTGGATTCAGTGGTACTTACAGACCGGATATGAGTTTCTGAGGTGGACACAACTTCTTCTGCTTTTATTGATTGTTCAGTCTTCTTGGAAACGTCCAAAGGGTCTGTTGCCTTGGGTCGAAATAATCGTTGTCTTACCCTCGTCCTGGGTCGAGGGGCTCTGTGCTGAAGAAGATTCTCCTCAATGAAGAGACTGATTGGGCCATCACCACTGAATCCATGATACTCTAAAACTGAGAGTAACAGGGAAAGGTTTCACCAAGGAATATTAAACCTGATGATGAAGCAATAGCGTATTGTCTGCAAAGTCAGTAACATCTGATCATGTCTGTTGTAAAGTACATGGAGACAAATAAAATGCAATGAGGAATTTTTCAATCTGTATGTACAATTTCATTGTTGCCATGACAACAGGCAGCAACTCCAGGTAAGCATTATGGTTGTGTAACTAGCTTCAAAAGATCACCATACAATATGTAACGTCAGAAATTTAAGTGGGCAGCTTATCGATTTGTAAAACCATGCTGCACAATTTTCAGGGAGTGCTTGTTTACTTACAGTTCTCTCCAGGTTCCCCATCATCCGCCACCATTGGATCAGGCTCGGATTTGTAAAAAGTCATTCCTCTAATGATCATGCCATTGGGTCCAGTCTTCGATATCTGAGAACCCTCCTTGTTAGCTGTGCTTTTGAAAGTCAACTGCTGTTTGACCTCAATGATTTGAGGAGATCCTTCTGTCTGCAAAAGGGACGTGTTTTCCTTAGTCTGTTGGTGAAAAGACAGACACACAAAACATTAATGAGGCAAAAAACAAAGTAAATTGTGCATAAGGACACCAATACATTTGTCGAAATCATACAGGTACCAGATGTTGACTAGTGTGACATAACTTGACAGATTAAGAGTTAATAATTGCACAACCATTGAACTGGTTGACATCAAAAACACTTTTTTACCTAGGTTTTCTTTGGTGAATGAACTTCTTTACAGTGTGGCATGACCCCAGCCCCAAACAACAAGAAAGACACTGGTAAAAGACTACACAGTACACCCAAAATTCAGGCAGAATGATTCACCCAACTGAACCAGTGAGTCGGCAAACTGTGATTAGCAGTGGCTATATGAGTGAACACTTATTTCTCCAGATACATTTGGTTAACCAATAGTTTGTTCACACCAAGCATTAGCATCTGACTGTTTGTGTTTCTTGCAACACCTGAATAAACAAAAAACGTTTTTATTAACAGCTATTTTATTGACTCTTACAAGTTATCTTGCAAAATCTCATGAATCCCTTGCACCAAACCCAGATCCACCCAACAGTGCAGAACATAATGGATGAGGGCCCACTGTGATAGAGTTACTGGACTGAGGTCTGCTCTTGTCCACTGGGACTCCTTCACACATTTTTAGTATTTAATCATGTAGACAGTGATTTAATGGAGGAGCTTGTGGAAAGAACACATAATTGTTCGTTTTATTTTGAAGTAATTCATCATAATCAGCAACATGTGAACCCAATAACTTATTGTATACTAGTTCCTTTACTTAATTTCTTTAAATCAACCGCAGCCTACACAACAGCTTTTAGTGCAGAAGATGTCAGGATTTGCCTCACACTCTGATCATTTGGATTATCTGCCTTTTTAAATTGCTTAAAATGTACTTTTAAACAAAATGACAGCATAGTAGTGTAATGAACTGTGTATGAAACTTTGCCAAAATAAAAATAAGGGCATAGCACTTGACATTATGGCACATAATATTCAGCTGTGTAACAGTTGGTGTACATAAGTCAATAATTTGCTCACAAGAACCACACAAATCTGTAGTGATTGGCACATTATGTGAATAAACAGACTTACTGTAATAGCAAACATCCCAAGAAATACGTAAAACAGCATCTACATTATTAGTAACTACTACATACGTACTAATTTATGATCTAATTTGATGTTAGAGGCTAAGTTATAATCTTGATGTGACAGTGATGGCATTATTTGTTTTATATTGTGGCTTTTTGTATCAGTAATTAAGTAAATGCAAAGCTATGCAGGAACTCCAAGCACTAATCATTATGTTATTATAAAACAGTTAAGTAAATCACAGGCTTCAGTCACAACATTTACCTGTGGGTTCTGATGTGTTGCTGCCCCACTGACCTCACCAGTTTCCTTCTGGTTCTGATTCTGGTGAGAAGGAGTGGTAGGCGGGACTTCAGTGACATCTGGCTTAGTGGGAGGAGTCTCCTGGGGCTTCACCTCATCTGTGGTGTTGTTCAGAGACACCACCTTTATGCAGACAAATCAAGGTATTAACAAGGTATTAATACTGTATGTGAGGTTAAAGGTCCAGTGTGTAACATCTACGAAGGTATATTGGCAGAAATTGAATATACTACCCATAAGTACGCTTGTACTTGTTTTGACAAATATGACACTTGTACAGGTTTAAAGGACTTGTAGTTCACCTTTTAAAGTGGTAGCTTACTAGAGAGATGATTGCTTCACCGACATAGTGCATGGCTGGTCAGTGAGCAAGCACAGTCAGTGTGAACAGTCCGCAGGGAATCAAACAGGATTGATTAATTGGCAAAGAACAAAGAGGAAACAACAGAGAGAGTGAGAGATGTGTTTACATTTTTTTTTTTTTTTTTTGGTATGCCAGGGTCAGCGCTGTTTCCTGCTGATGCGCTCAGGAAAGGGACGGGTGAGCAGAGAAGTCCTCCATTAGTTACAATCTGCAGTCTTACCATTAGAACTACTTGTCACACACTAGACCTTTAATAAGAAATAGCCATTGTAATCACAAAAAGAAGGCATTAGGGAAATTAAGGGGAGCAACTTTTTTCTTTAGTCACTATATTTTCCCTTTAGGGCCACTGACTAGTAGAACAGGTGTAATGGACCCTTTGCACATTAGTCATTTTGACAGGTCACAATTGGAAAACACAGATGTGAATGATCCAATTACTGATGGCTCAGTTCCACTTAGCTTCCTCAGGTTCGGGATGCTCTCCCAACTCTTAAAGTGAGCATTTCAGACAGTTTTTGGTCTACATCACAGCTTTCTTTCTGAACAGTTTATTTTAAGCTTAACCTGACCAATCTGATCAATGTTTTAATTCCAAATCACAGATAACTATGCTTTTGGTACTTATCAATATGACTTTTACACCAGTTTTTAAAAAATACAGTTGCCTTTAATGGTCAGGAGATACAATACTAAGCAAGACAGGCCAATAAAAGGAATGAAGTATTCATATCATCAACATTTGTTCCAGTCAGGATCATTTTAACCATTTTTGGAATTTAAAAACTCATCATAAACTCATAAACACTTCAGTGTTTTCAGTCATGGCTGGTCAGTGCACTTTTGATTTTGTCAAGCCATGAAGTTATTATGGAGAATTACTGAAAGTTCAAAGTAGGTTTTAAATGACATTACAGATTATTAAAAAAATGAACTCCTTATAAAGCAGGACATAGACTTTCACTGTTCCACCATAGCATTCTAACCAGTTAGTGTCATGGGTGTGGTCTGTGTATTTTGAAAATGTTTGATATTTGTCCATGTTATGTGTGACGCTCTGGTTACTTGTGTATCACCAGTTTGGTCATACAACTTTCAGTTACTGATTTATGATTTGTCAAGTACATGGAGTTTGAGAACTTAAACAAGCTTCCAGGCAGCACAACTCTACGTCAACTTGAGGAGGCATTTTAACAATCAAAATGACTGAAAACAGCATTTTTTCATATACAAGCATTTAATCAGTGAGCAGCTCAAACTGTTATAATGATATATAATTTGCTAATGTAGTACTGGAGATGAATTGAGAAGGTGTTTTGATGCTCAATTACATTAGGTCAAAAAAGAACCAAATTAATCTCAGCACCCAGGCTTTGTGATCCAAAGCCTGGGTGCTCCCTGCAGCTCCAGTCCTTAATATATCTATAATCTGCAAACTGGTTGCTCTCAGAAAGTAGTGGACCCACTGAATCCAGAACCTGAACACACTGTTACCTTTTCAATATGTTCCACACGATGCAGGAGCTTATTGGTGATGGAGTGCAGCTTCAGTAGATCCATACCATAGAAGGAGCCCTCCAGCAGCTCGAGGATGGTGGACAGCTAAAATGATCAAGTAGATTCCGTCAAAAAAAGCGGGGGAGGGGGTTACCATGACAAACCATGCGTAAAATGGGCGCATCCAACTCTGAGTCCCTGGTTAGGAAATAAAATGAGGTGCTATCCTTCAGTGAATTTGATCAAAAGGTTACATCCATGCCTCCAGTGATCCAAGCCTCTCTAGAAACCAATTGGTGCAGCACATTGGTTCTGATCCACAGTGACCATTGTGGTGGCTCTCTATGGGAAATGGACACTTCACCTTGACATTCTCTTTTCCAGCCTCCCTTAGCCTCTTCAGCCTGAACTCGCCCTCACAAGGGTTCACTGCTGACGGGGGAGCGATGCAGGCGCACTTGCACTCCGGCCCAGATGTGATAGTCTCCACGGTATAGAAATCGTTCACCGTGGCGCTGCCCTCTTCTATCCGCCGACAGGCGCTCCTGCTCAGGGGCCTGACAACACACTTACAGCCACAGTCAGAGCCCTCCGAGACGGCTTTTACTTTGTCATAATCGCCCAGAAGCTGCAAAGAGAAGAGGACGGATCTGTTTTCCACCATGCTCAAAAAAAAGAAACATTTTGGAGATTTTACGCACAAAAGATGGCACCGAAAGGACTTCTGTACGGCATTAAAGAAAATGTCATCCTACCTTGGAGAGGATGTTTTCCTGCCCATCTATCTCCTCTTGCAGCCTGTCGTTGTCGCTTACAGGTTGTGACCCAGGTTCTGTAGCCACACGCTGTGGCGCGGCAAAGCCCCGTGGATAAAACGCACAACACACCACGACAACGACGACGCATAAATTACACATGTTGAATGCTCACGGGGCGACAAAAGGAGAAACAACGAGGCAAGCAAATGCCTGTCACCAATTAATTAATTGGGTTTCAAATTAAAATTCATCGCTCCAGAGTCAGAGATGTGTACCCAAATAGTCATCAGAGAGGATTACGCATCATTGCGCAGTGCCATGACCTTCATCTTCGCAGTGAATGTAGGGAAATGAGTCCAGAGAAACCGTCGCACCCAGAGAGCCGCCGGCATCTGCTGCTGCTGGAGCAGCGCTGACAGGAGGCGGATCTGATTCTCATGCAAGGAGGGGTTCAACTGCCTCCCAATACGTCTTACACGACGCGTACTTTATTAGAGCATTACAAATTTGAATGGAGCTGAGAATTAAGATGTCAATTAGCCTGTTTCCAAAACAAGTACAGCATGTTTCACTTTGATTTGATCACGTTTCACTCGCCTTTGAGCAGCCTGGTTTCACTCGAAGCTCTGCTGCCCTCTGTCCGCAGCAAAGCAGCACAGAATGAAAACTGAAACATCTTAGCACTTGGATTTGTAGATTTATTTGACACTTTAAGGCACATATTATAGCTCACTTCTTCCCCTCCAGCACACTTTGCCCACAATGTACATGTATTTACAGAAAGCAGTGTATGAAAAGTTCATTTAAGGCACATGTGGTGCCATGCGAGTTTGACAATTGCACAAACATAGTTACACCCCTGACCTGATACCAAATGAATAGTTGTGTTTGTTACTCATAGAAAAAAGGTCTTTAATTAAATAATTTTTAAAATGTATACACATTACAGTAGTTACCATCAGAATCACACACACACACTAAAAGCAATTATTCAGACACAACTTCTCTATAATTAAAGTGAATCAATAACTGATAAAGTGCTGCTGCATTTTATGAAGGGGTGAGTATTGATTTAGATTTTTCCATAAGTTATCAACAGCTTCATATGGACTTTAATACCAATTCCTGAAATAAACATTTTTCCTACACTCATTTTAACTAATAATAAAAAGAGATTATACATTAGGGTACAATTCTAAGGTTTTAACTGGCCCATGCAGTGAAGAAGGAGAAACTGAATTATCTCACATTTATTCTGGGCCCAAAGAATTTTACTCTATAAACAAGCACCAGCATCTCAAAATACAACTCAGACACACCAACACGTTTTAGGCCCCATCTTCCTCTATTTGGGAATGAGCTCTGTCCTTGAGACAGCCAATCATGAGCACTATTAGATCTTGGTCAAACAGCATGCTGCATGATTATTGGCTCACTGACGCTGATGAGATTATCTCCTACCAAATGTGATGTCAAATGACAACACAATTTTGGTATTAGGTGATATGATACCAGGTTGTTACCACTGAAATTTGATACCCAGCCCTAGGTTTATCAAACAATTTCAATAATAAGATCCACAGAGATGTATTGGAATATCAGACAATATTCCACGGCACACTTAACATAAGTGTATTTCCATTTGATGCCTTGATTTGTTGCAACCTTGAATAAGAAACCTTTGGGTGGTTAACACCACAATACTACCTTCTAAGAAATGACAGGCTGATTATTTATGTGCCCCAGCATCCCTCATGTTCTATCCTTTCCTCTGGTGCCACGGGAAGGATGAGGTGAGAAATACGGCTCCACAGTCCACCGTATTTATCAAGGTCCATCCTGTCAAAAGACACAGGGTAGCTATGAGAGAGGAACTTCTTCTTAAGATGGTCGTCTACCATTTCCTCCACAGAGTTCAAAGAGATCTTTTCAGGAATCTCTTCTTCCTCCAGCAGCACTGTAAAGATTAGTACGGTTCCCTTATATGCGGCATTCTCATGGTCACAGTAACGATAGAAAATGAGCGTGGATCCTGGGGGCAACTCCTCAAAGCGGTGAATGACAGCAACAGGTTTGTCTCCTTCAAAAGCTCCTTGCAACTTGCTGTCGATGTCCAGTTTGACCTGGTCGCTGTCCTGGCTGGCTGCGCTGGCTCCATCGATGTGGAGGACAGAGGCGTTGACGGCAAAAGAAAAGGCAGAAGCCAGGTTCTGAGCCAGGCAGTGCAGCGTCCTCTCCCCTCTGATGCCAGCAGTTAGGATGAGATTCACAGGTGCTGTTGGCTGCGCTGTCTGAAGGTGCCTCTTCAGGTGGATCTTGCTCCTTTTCCAAAGCTCATTACGCTGATGAGGGAACCGAGTCTTTACTTTTTCCATCTGCCTGAGGAGGATGTCTATGTTGTTTATCCGAGGTGTAGACTCAGGTGGATGGGGAGTCATCAGGAGGACAGCAACAAGGGCTAAAACCACTGGTATCAGGAATTTTACATTTCCTGTGAACAGAAAGGCACACATTTTGTCTTAATCCGTATTTTTTAAGTATTTGTTACCAAGACAGAATATTATACACAAAACAAAAGAGAGAATATAGATGTTAAAGAAAAAGATTACCTCTAAGTATTCTAGTAAGCACTGTAATTGTGGATTCAGTTGTCTCTTGAGTGATGGGGCCAATGTTTTCAACATTACGTCTCTGTTCATGTGTCTCCTGATTCTCTTCCTCCTCTTCCAAGACTTCCTTCTCTGAGCAATCAGGCTCTGGGCCTCTTCTGATATCTTAGTGGAGAACACACAATAACAGAAATATTGAAAAAATAAAACAAACCAAAAGCAAATAAAAAAAATAACACCCCAGCTACACATGTGATCCCTTAAAAGCTTTTCAACTGTGAAGCATACTTGGTGTGGTAAACTGATACGAATAGAATAAAAATTTAAAAGTTTAACCCAAAAGCTCAGAACAACGGTTCATATAAAAAGGGAAAAAGTCAATGTCATTTCAGAAAGAAAATTGACTCACCCCCTTCAGCTCCAATGTTGGTGTATTCAACATCTGATGATTCCTTAATGAGACTAGCTTTGGGTTGATCTACTTGGAAATTCGCTCCATCACCCAGGAATGGTAAACCAGTTGTTTCTGTCTCTTTCGTCTGCCCAGTGAGGTCATTTACTATAAAAATAAATGGAGTTTAACTTCCACAACAGCTCTCATCAGTGGCTCTACAAAACATGACCATGTGTAAATTAAATTTGATGCTACTTGCCGTAGTTGTTCATTCTGATGAACATGAAACCAACAAACAAAATCCATTCTTTTTGTTGTGTAAAAAATATATTTATATCATCCAGTCCAATGTATAACACATAACTGCAGAAGATTTATTTCACTTACAACTAACAGAAATTAAAGTTAGTTAAATAAAATTCAATATTATTTCTGAATCATTAGTTATAAGACCTCTAAAACAAACACTCACTGGGAATCTCAGGTTTTGTTGTTGGCTGCAACTTTGATGTCATCTCTCTGTTGTGATCACCATCATCATTACAGTCTTTAACCTGAGAAGTGGTCCTGCTGTCCACATGTGAAATGGATCCTTTGGTAAGAGGCACAATCTCGCCTTCAGGTGAACCACTGCCTGTAATAAAATTAAATTAAGTTTCATCCAGGCTATAGTCTGACTGAACCAATTTAATTTTTCAGTTTTCAAGAAATTTTTTATTTCTGCTTCAGCCTTTCATGGTCACGATGACTTGCTTTTTCTTCAACATACAGTAGGATGATCTACCAACTTGTAAAAATCACCATGAACTCCTCCTTGCAGCTGACTCTGGACTCAATACTCAATCAATACTCATCCTGCTTGATCCGAGTGCAGCCTATGACACTTTGACACCATCCTCCACACGGACCTAAGGGCTCTGTCCTCTGGCCCCTGTTCTTTATCAATTACCTTCTCCCCCTGGCCATATCTTCCATAAACACCACATCCATTTCCACTGCTATGCGGCTGATACTTGGCTCTACCTGTCTACCAAACCCAAATCCACTCTCCCACCTCCCTCCCTCACCAACTTTCTCCTTGATATAAAATCAGAACAGAATTACGACTAATTGGCATTAAATCCATCTTATCCAAAATCCAAAAATCCATAGTTTTTCAATAACTCTTCCATCTCCCCCTCTGTTCAAGTAAAGAGTCTGGGTCTCGTCCTCGACAACACACTCTCTTTCACATCCCATAAATAATAATGTTACTCGATCCGCTTACTTCCACCATTGTAATATCAACCATCTATGCCCCTCTCTCACCCCTCACACCACTGCCATCCTGTTGGTTGGCAGTGGTGTGATACAGTTGGTTCAGAATTCAGCCGCTCACATCATCTCACATTGTATGTAAGGTGACCTTGAATGTTGAGAAAGGTGCAAACAAATAAAATGCATTATTATTATTATTATTATTATTATCATTAATGTTGCTTACTTTTAACATCAGCCAGCTCTGTAGTTTCACTGTTGACATTGTTGCTCTCTTCGTTTGTTGATGCAGATGAAGAAGCTAAATCTTGTTGGGCATGACAGAAGATGTGAAATATGTTTAGTAAGTACTACACATATAATGTAACATACCAATATGACTTAAATCACTTACTGGAATTGTATTACTTTACAATTGACCTTGCAGGAACATTTTTTACCTCCTGAATGTTTGTGCGTCAGGGTAATGTCACTCTCTTCCTGTTGGTTCTCTTCACATACTGGAACATCCTGCTCCATATTTGTGGACTTTATTTTGTCTTTAATGGTATCTGCAGAAAAAAAAGATGAAAATGCTTTGTGTCCAATATACACTCCCTGGTGTTTAGTTGTCCTTACTTTACATGCCTGCTGATAGGTGTACATCATTTGAGTTGTACACCGGTTACTTGGACACAGGAATTTCACCTGCCTATTCATTTACATGGAAGCTTTCTTTTAAGCCACATTTACACAAAATGTTAAGAAAAGCCACAGCTCATCATTACAAGATGAACCGCATATTGTGATGTATGATTTATGCAAGTTTGGCAACAAGATTATGATGGTAGAGGAATTAAAATAAGGATTAACAATGAATATCAAGCGTGACTGCTTTGATTTTCAATATCAACAGGCACTAATCAGCACTTGTTACAACCAAGGTTTGCAAAGGACCATCTCTGAAAGCACCACATGTCAAACATTGAAGAAGATGAGCTACAGTAGCAGAGGACCACATTGGATGCCACTCCTGAAACTATATTAGGTGTCCTGTGTAGTAAGTGGCCAGTGAGTTAAGTGGAGTCTACTACAGTACCTGGTGACAGCTGCTGACTAGTATTGGAGTCTTCCTCTGCCATTTCTTTGCGTGGGGGCACTTCACTCATGATCGGTTGCTTGGACGTTTCAAAGCTGTACAAAACAAATGTAACGATTGATGTAACAGGTCATGTAATACCTGATAGTATAGCATTCAATCTCGCCACATGGTCCGAGTCCGAATAAAACTGCTGATGTAGCCTGATCTGTCAGTATGCTCCATATATATATACTCCATATATATAGTTTGAGTGGTTTTGTTAAAAAAAACCACATGGAGGCTAAGTAATGACTAAATTCGCAGCGCAGAGATCAAACTTGACGTTAAACAACAACAGTTTGCAGGAAATGCTTTACATGCAAAATAATGTGGGCTGTTCGTTAGCTAGTTATGTTAAGCTAGCTAACGGTTTGACGGTCCCCATAGCCTTTGATTTGAGTCGTCGACCAATTCAAACATACATACAGATAAATATATGTTTTTACCAGAAGACTCGTCGATCATATCGCCACTGAAACCGCCCTTTGTGCAGTTTTACGGTCGTCCCTCTGTTTTCCCTCAAACGCACTCCAATCCCATTATTCGGGCGGAACCTTCAGTCCTGCACTTGTTTCCGAGGAGAAGGTTTCCGGTCATCGGTGCCGTCCGGTCTCAAAATCTCTCCGTTCAGAGCGAATCACAGGAGATGTTTTTACTTGTTGTACTACGTAACTCATGTTTTTGGCGTCCCTAAGACGAGTTATAAACATAAATGGATACCAAGCTGTCTGGGAATAAGGAGCCTCGTCCATTGAGGAGATCGACGAGACATTCATCCAGTAACAAAGGTAACAGTCGGTTAGCTTAGCCGCCGAAGCTGGCTCACTCAGAGTTTACTAATAAAACCTGAATGTTTGCTCTGTGTTTGCTTACTTTGTCTATGTACTATAGGACAGTTCGAAGTCATTTGTGTTTCACTTTATCAAATTCTCCTTCTTCTTTCTGAAGTACTGGGTTTTGAGGCGACCCCTCGGGGTCCATTGAAGAGGACCAAGAGGAGCTCAGACAACAAAGCTCCTGTTGCAGCCGTCAATGGTTCCAGAGAAAAGGAGGAGGATGGCTCGGACGATGGAGGTGAGATGCTCTACTTAACAGTAGTTGTTTTATTTGCGTTGTTTTTACAGCATGCTTTAAATATAAAAATTCAACTAGTGCACTATGTAACTTGAACACCGAGACTCCTGGAACTCGTGTTTTGTTTTGCTGTTTGTTTTTATCTTGCAATTTGACAAAAAGCTTTTGGGATGTCGTTTACTACTGGTAAACGCATATGATAAACTTTACCTACTTTAACCCTGAGCCTCAAAATGACATTTTTTTTGCTTATTTTAACCAGAAAAGGGCCAAAAATTGTCCTGTGAGTAAGTGCTTTTGCCCAATACTTAGAGCTTTCAATATCGCAGTTATTTACAATTTACAGCACGTTAAAAGAGTGTATTAACAGTTTAAAATAAAGAAGCACAAAAAAGGAAAATTGATTTTGGAGTTTTATTTAGAAAAAACACTGCAGTTGTACATGAACACCAGATTTGCATATTAAAAGATGATATAGTATGTAAAATATGCACAACTGTGATGTTTAATATTTAAAATGGTTTCTGCATTACAAATTTAAAGACTTAGTAGGGGCATGTTTGTCAGATTTTCCGAAATACGGGAATATAATACCTATGCCCGGTGTAACACTGTGTTCATGCACATATTCTCATACATAACTGTTTCTAGTAATTAGTTTTATTTTTATAATTTTTATAAACATTGAACCTGTATGGTAAATTTAGTGTGCCATCAACAGGCAGAGATTGAGTCCTTCTTAAGAATTGGAGTGGAGAATGGATGCATGCACTTTATTGATCCCAGACTGGTAAATTCTTATATTACAGCAGCAATAGACATCAGGTATAGAACATAAGAATATACTGTGCTAAAGTGTTAACAAGAATAAAAGAATAGAACAGAACACCATACAAAATACATCCAGATCAATATAATACCACAGTTTACACTCTGAATATAAATATATGAAATTATAAACCGATTGCCAGTAAAAGTTTATCAGAATGTATAAACAGTGAAGCAAAACTACATGCTGAGAAGAGATGACAATGACTAAAACAAACCACAGAAATATTATATAATATAGCGAGTGAGTGAGGGTTATCTCTCCCTGGCTAGGGAAATATTAAATATTCATACTGGCATGTCTGCCATGGTCTGTTGGCATCTCCACTTCAGACCCTTGTTTTGCTTCTCCTCTGGTCAGTATGTTTATGAGAGAGGTCGTGAGGCTTTTTAGGTTTGGTAACATTTAGCCTTTCTGACACTAGCATCTCATGTGTCAGAAGTGTTGTGGCAATGTTGTTTCTGGAATCATGTGGTAAAGCCCAGCCTCTACTGATCTAGTGCACCTGTGCCGCCATGATCAGTGCCTCTGTGTTAGTCCACTTCTCTCCAGCCATTAGTCATTTTTTCCGATAACAGTCACTTCTCCAGTTTCACGTTGTAACATGCCATGTAGTTGCTTCTCCTCTCTGCTGTGTTTTAGTTGCCTGTCACATTTACTTAGCAGGTCATGACAGCGGGCCATCTTGATGTATTCCTGAATGTTACTGTTTTCATCCTGGGTAGTCGCTTTGACATTCACAAGTCCTCAGATGTACAGTATGTATATACATACATACTGTATGTATATATATACATTTATAGATGCTCTTTATTTATTCATTTCCACAATGTGTATGAACAACCAGGTTAAAATTATTTATGTATTTAAGTTTAGTGTATTTAAGTTAGTTTGTATTGTTAACCCACTGCTCAGACCACAGTTTTGATAGTCAGTGATTGTATTTCTTCTTCAGATAACATCTGGCAGTTTGTACATCAAGAGGTGCAATGCAATGCTGTCCTCCTTGCAGTTCAAAGCTCCTAAACACAGCTTGAACCACCCCCCATTGTTTTTAATTAAATGTAATAATCAAGCACAGATCAAAGCAAATATAAAAGGACAACATTGAATGTGTGCAAAGGATAGAGGAAAAAAATAGCTATTTTGGACACCCAATACCCCAAAAAAGAAAAGACCAGACCTAGGACCTATTTAAGATGCCTTGCTGAATTTGAACAACCATGCCTAAAAACAGTAAAGGGTTCCAGTCTACAAAACTTCAGCGGAGGCGAGTGTCTCGGCGTACACCACCAATACATGATGAAACCACAACTTCTGGTCCTCAGAGCAGTAAGTTGATCATTGAGTCTGTAGATCCTTTGCCTTCTTCTCATTTGAACTATATACAGCACAGAGATGAATATGTATCCAGATCTTGACTACCAAGTGAAACCAGTTTCATTTTCTCCCAATTTTGTAATGTTTGTTAGTGTTTGAAACTTACCTGCTCTGAAAAATATGATTGTCAGTGATGAGTCGATATGACATCTCTTGCAAACTGTTAAGACTCTGGTAAAATGAAAGGAGAAATTTTAAAAAGATGGCAAATGGTGTCAGAAACAAAGTAAAGAAAGGGAAAATATGCTTAAAATGAATCACAAGGCAAAAACAAAATATTCTGATAAATCAGTACAATGTATAAAGTATTACAGAAATTGTCTTGAAACTACAGATACAGAGAAAAAAAAATCAGTAGAAAAAAATTTATTTAACCAACCCTTATAGAGGAAATGTTATTTTGCAAGCAAATAAAGTGTGTTTTTTTTGTCTGTATTTGTCACTAATGGATCACAACTACTCATTATACTCATTATCGTTAGCTGCTGCTGATGGTATCCAAGGAAAATTCCTGTGACTACATGCTGTTTCATGAAGTCATCATGTTCTTGTGTTATTCTTTTGACTGAGTGATGCCTTGCAGCAGAAATTGCCTGCTGAGCATTGACCTTTCCCTGCGATTTCCTCCCATAGGAAATACATGTAAGTGGGTTATGTTCGATAGAGGGGAGTTGGGAGAGGGTTTGATAATGCAGCTCTCCAAATGTTTTTTTTAAGGCTAAGACACACATCAATGAAGCATGTGGGCTTTTCCATTTGACACAGCTGGGGTGAAGCTCTGGATACATTGATGCTTGACTGATTTGTTTTTTTTGTCATGCAATTACTCATTAGTGCAAACCCTAAGAGCTTATAAGACACCACAGTTTTTGCGAATTTCATTTTCAATATATATGTGCTCTTTGTACAACTTTAAATTCAATCAATGGTGTCTTCTTATTTGCCACCTGGTGAGAATGTGTTTCCCTAGCTTTGTGTTTGTGTGATTTTCAACGGTAATAATTCCTGGCCTTTTGTATGTGAATTAAATGTAAATTAAAATGTTTTACTATATGTGTGTATATTTTCTATGTGAAATGGACTTTGTGCTACATTCTATGAGTATGAAAAGTGCTCTAGAAATGTTTTTAATAATAATAAAAAAAGAATTATTAATTTCCTCCTCAACAGAGTCCCCTAGCAAAAAAAGCCGACTGGAGACAGCAGGAGCAGTCAGCAGCAGTGGTGATGGGAATGAGATGGAGGTCCAGGAGTCATCTGAAGATATGGAGGAAAAAAATAAAGATCAGGGAATAAGGTCCGAGCTGGAGGATTCCTCTCATTCTACTCCACCACCCATATTACACCAAGGTTAGTTTTGTATTACATTTAAACCCCTTTTTCTTGATGCTAGGAGGATAATAATACAGTAAAATAGAGGTTCTGAAATGATGCAGGGAATATTGGCCCAGTTTGCCTAGTAAATAAATAATAATGAGGGTACACGTCATGCTTTGATTGCTTTGCATTTTTATTTGAGGTGATTAGTGTCAGTGTTGTGATTAATAATGTCATAAGCTCATAATCAATAATTATTAATTTAAAAAGATTTCTTTTTCATCCTGCTGCTGTTGTATGTGAGTACTGTCAAATAACAGATCTTAAGCATCATCTTAAATTTGATGTGTGTTCTGGTCTTCTTATGGACATTTTAAAGTTGAACAAATTTTGATGCCATTTACATGAATTTTCACAGGATTTGCCCGCACCACATTTAAACTGGGGTTTTCCTTATGATTGAAACAGGTGCTGCTGGTGAAGTAAATTTATTCCCGCTTGTAGTGCTCAATGAACGTTGCCAACCCTATGCTGTAATTAAAGATGCAGACTTGAAGAGAACAATAACAGGTATGCAAATGATGTAAATGTATTGTGCATTGTAGTGATTGCATTAAGGGAGGATAATCCAATTGTCCTAATCTGGTTTGTTTGCGTTCAGAAAAAACATCAACCAAGAAAACTGCAGCTCCCACCAAGCCTGTCACGCCAGTCAGACCACTGCTAAACAGGCACGTTGCTCCGATCTCCAAAACCAGCATACCCGAGTACCAGAGTAGGATTAAGTCAATCGCCAGTGCAGTTGGTACTGTAAACATTTTTATTATTAATACAGATTTTGGTAAAGAAAATTAATGCAGATTTTGGTAAAGAAAATTGCCCTGATCACTGTAATTATTCAATTTTATATTTTATATTCAGCTGTTCCCACAGTGAAAGGCCTCACCTCAGGTGTGTATCGACTGCCTGAGGGATCCAGCACAATTCATCACCGTTTAAATAACATTCCTATTAAAAAAGAACCTGTCAAGTCCAAGAAACAAGGTATTACACTTTTAACAGAATTTCACTCTTTAACATAATGCAATGTCAGTGTGATATATTTGACAATGCCTGAATGAGTTTTTCTCTTTCAGAACAGGTAAAAAAACCCAAAGTCATCAAGACAAGCTCTGGATATTCCTCTAGAGGTGATTATGTTATATATTTACACCAGAAGATACTTTGTCTTCATTATTTGCAGTAACAAATTTGCATTATGTCCTTTCAGGTTTTATGTGGCATTTATGTTGTCTGGTTCTACTGATGCTGCTTAGTTCTGCTGCCTTGTTGGCATTCAAGAAAATCCCTCTCCACAAAAGGCTTGGAGATCGTGGGAGTCATGTAACCAGGGTTGTAAAGCCAGAAATGTTTGCAGATCAGTTTTCTCTTCTTGAGGCTCAATTCCCCAGTCAGCGACCTGAGCTGTGGAAGCGAAGCAAAATTCACCTGGAAAAGCACCTCAGAACAGCCCAGCCCACAGAGCCAGTGAGTCTGATCATTACTGCTGGTCGCAGGGCTGAGAGGACACTGCACTGCGTTGCTCAGAGCTTGGCTTCCTCCTTCTCTTCTGCCCTCGATGGCACTGTCCTCCACATTGATGGAGCCAGCAAAGCTGGCCAGGACAGTGACATAGTGAAGCTGGACATCGACAGCAAGCTACAGGAAGCCTTTGAGGGCGATAAACCTGTGGCAGTCATTCATCGCCTTGAGGAACTGCCACCTGGTTCTACCCTCATTTTTTATCGCTACTGCGACCATGAGAGCGCAGCATATAAGCGGGCTTTCTTGTTGTTTACTGTGCTGCTGCCCCAGGATGAGCTGAGCAGTCAGCAGAGTCTGAGGGATGTAGAGGAGATGGTCCAAGACTATGTTAAGGAGAGGTTGGTCAGCTCCAGCAGCCAATCGTCCTTTAATGAGATGGACACTGACAAGTACGGAGGACTCTGGAGTCGCATCTCGCATGTTATCTTGCCTGTGGTGTCTGAGAAGGAAGTTGAACAGAAAGGATGCTGATTCTGACAAGCTGGCAATTCAGAAAAAAGTCAGGAAACCATTTTTGACCATCTGATCCCTCTTGACACAAAGCAGGACCTGTAATACAAGTGACATTTTGAAATATAATGTGTGTGTGCTGTGATTTCACATAAAGACTTTAAGTGTTTGAAATTTGTATTAATTGCTCTCTGCCAGAGAGACCTTATTCAGTTTAACTGTTTACAAGATGTTCATCACAGTTTTTAAATGTGTGTACATGTACAGGCTTTGCATAAAGATACGGCAGTGTTGTTGCACCGTCATTCTACTTCCAAAGAAGGGGATTTTGTACTTAACATACAGTAAGAAAGATAGCACTTGGTTCAGTGGTTTTTAACAAACATTTCCGGTTTGCGAAAAGATTCTGTTGAATTGACAGCAAAAAAAGCTTCCCCTTTATTTGGCAGAAATTCACATTTTTCTGTTCTGCCCCCAGTCTCAGAGACAATTGCTAGCTTGCTTTATATTTCTATTTAATGTGTCCATTGATATGTGTCACATTAATTTTGTGGATTAGTTTTGTGCTTAAAAAAACTATACTTTCCATAAATAAGAGTACTGGCTTTAAAAAAGAATAAATATTTTATAGTCTTTTGTTTATTTTGCATTTTTCTTAGAATTTACAAGTCACACAGGTTCTGAATTTGTACAAATGTTTTAAATAAATATCACAAAATGTGCCTTAAACACCAATATGGGTAAAATCAGACACCAATTAAAAAGCACTGAAACACTCATTCATAGTCATGTGATACTATCTTGACACAAGGTCAGTACTCAGAGAAGCTTACTTGCTGAAGATTTATTTTGTAATTTGTGTAATTTGAAGATGAGATCACTCATTTCTCTTATGTTGATATTCTGAGATGAATTTTGTGTTCATATGAGGACCTGGATATTTTCAATAAAGATTATTTTAATACAAGACAATATTAAGTTTTCTTAACCATAATTATCCTTGCTTTATGTATGTGCTTGTATACTTTTAGAACAATGGCGACTTAGTGAGTTTTGGGTCAATATGTAGGATAATTGACTATTTGTGGAATAATGATATGAAGCAATAGGCTTTGAAATTGGTTTCAAGACAAGGATTTTACTGACAGTATTGAATGTGAAATAAAGAAAAAATCCAATTTAGTGACGACGAGGTAAAAGGCAAGAAAGACCCTGCGTCACTGTCAGTATTGCACTTAATTGGCAAATTGGTTCAGTCAGTGTCTAAGTGGGGAGTAGGTGTGCCAGCACATGTTGGTGTAGCTCAAAGGTGGACAAAGGTCTATGCTGTCCTTTCATAAAAATAAATGAATTATGGAGGCTGTAACATGACTGTGTAAAAATGAATGGCCGCAATATTTTATTATTTTGGTTTGCCCCCTTTTACTTTCTGTATTTGATATTTGACTTGTACATTTCTGTTGTATCTGTCTCCTACAAGTGGTTTTGAAAATAAAATATAAATTTAAAAAAATGTTGGTCACAATCCATTTACTTTACCTTTATAACTGAAATGAAATGAAGGTCATGAGCAAGTGAAACAATTATGTATCCTGTATATGTATAAAATCTGAACAGGTCACCAGTCCATCACAGGGCAAACAAACAGAAATGAACATTCACTCTCACATTCACACCTACTGTACAACACACAACTACTCCAATTAAGAGAGTCCAATTAACCTCGGCATGTTGTTGGACAGAGGTGTGGAGACTGGAGAACCCAGAGAAAACCCACACACACACATGCAAATTTCAGACAAAGAGGCACAAAACACTGTGGGGCAACAATGCTAGCCACTATTCCTCCATGTGGCCCCTGTTTATGAATACAGTGTTGAGCAATATGAAATGATTTTCTCAGGAATCACCTTCAAGTGCATGACTTACTAGGACCATAAACTTATGTCCTCAGTGACTGGTGCCTGGCACGAGGACCACAGTGTCGATGTGAACGTCAAGTCACATAATCAGATGAAAAGGTGAAGAAGAAGTGTTGCACTTACAGTTGATGACTGCGTTCAAACGGCAGAAAGACAATTTTCTATGTAGTTAATCGCTATCACCACACACAGAGGAGCTGCAAGAGTAGCCTGTGCACCCACGGAGATGGAAACACTTAGATATTCACACAGTAAAGCAGATCAGAAATGTGGTTGTAGATTAAGGAATGTTTTATACTCACGTCAAAGGAATCTCCCATGCATATCAAAACCAAAGTAAATTAAAAAACAAATAAAATGCACTTTCAGTTAATGTTTATTTAGTTTTTGTTATTCATGGCACGGATAAATAAAAACAGGATGGAGTTACCTTTCCCCAGTAAATGACTTAATCCTGACCCAAAGCTTGATCCGACACTTTTTCTGCAAAAGTCATAGAATGTATTATTCAGTAATTATTTTCCTAATGCCTTTTACTTCTTGTGGCTATATTCACCATTTACCCATTTCACGCATTTCATGATTCTATAATTTAAGGATGCAGGATGAGATCTAGAGATCTAGAGGTGGACGCTATGACAACAAAAGCGCCATTGGGTCATTCCTTACCTTATCCCGAGTCAGAAACAAGTAGTCGCTGAGGATTCTATTGTTCTGAAGAGACAAGGTGAGAAGGCAAATTGTTCATTCTTTATCTCACCCGGCTTCAGCTTGGCAGAACTATTGTTTATAACTACATACTAGTTGAATATGAATATGTTTATATATTCCCTATCATTTTAAATATTTTATGAAAACTGCTGGCAATCATCATCACAATTCTGGTTCCCTCCTAAAGATGAAGAACAAAGAAACATAAGCTATTTAGGTTAAAAGAAATTGTCTATTGTTAGTTGCAGTAAATGTAAGAAGATATCAACTGGTTCTTCTTGCCTCTGCAGTCATAGCCTTTTTCATACTATTTGGCTTCAGTGTACTTTTAGTGCTTGGCTTTGGAGCACTTGTAGCAGTAGTTCACTTTGTAATACTTGTACTTGTGTTTAGGATATTTGTTGTACTTGGCTTTAGGGTATTTGTGGTACTTTGGAGTAGTAACAGTACTTGGCCTGGGAGAACTTGTAACAGTACTTGGTACTGGAGGTAGTATTCCTTGGGTCAGCACTTGAAGTTTATTTCCGCTTGTTCCCAGAATATATCCTAAGACTGAACAAATATTGACATTGACTCACATGACTGTGGGAAGGGAATATAAAGGCCAATCAAAAGGCACATCCTCATGTGTAAAACAAGTGTGAAACACAAGTGTGATTTCCACAGAGACAATGCAGGAATTGGTATCACATTTTGTTTTTTACTCTGTTCGAACACATTTTCCATTGTCGTGGGTTTATCTACTCCATTTTATTTGCTTTAAATGAAAAATTAATTCTACTAGATTCTACTATGTGTTTCTGCTATGAGGGGGATTGTGGGATGACAGTGGATCAGTAATAGAGCAAGGCATCTTTCAACTGGAAGTTTGAGGGTTCAAATCCGAGCTCCACTAATCTACGTGCCTGCGTGTCCCTGGGCAAGACACTTAACCCTACATGGCTATTGATGGCTGTGTGATTAAAAAGCACTGCTCATAGATGCACTGTAACAATGTGTGAGTGAATGGGTGTGAATGGGTGAATGGCAAACCTGTAGTGTAAAACTGGTTTGAGTGGTCATCAAAACTAGGAAAGTGCTAGATACACTAAAAACAGACCATTTACTATTTAACATAACAGCACATACAGTAATTATGCTGGTGGGAACTTGAAATAAAGATCATAAACTCACAAGTGTGTGTTTAAACCTTTGGTACAACTCAAATGTCTGCACAGAAGATAAACAAATGTTTGTTTGTGTTGCGTGCTTCATGGATTATTAATACTGAATCACACAGAGAGAGATAGAGTGTATAATTCAGTTGGATTATATGTTATTCGGACACTTAGGTGCTGATGCAATACTTGTTATGGAGCAGTGCAACTCAGTGCAACCAACGAGGAAGTGCGAAAGTGCAGTTTAAGTGAAGGCTGTACCTGTCCCCACGCAAGTGAAAGGATTGCAAAACCTATACAGATAGTTTCCCTTTTCTCTGATCAGACCATTGTTTCTACTGTATAGTTTCCCTATTTTCTAAAAACCCCTGTTTGGTGTGTGAATGTGAGCCCAATGCGTAAATTCAGTCACCCTTCTTGGACACCAACAGAACTTAAAATCGAAGGTTAAATCATAAACATCATACTTTTTTAGTTACATAAAGTCATTGTCGGAAGTTTTTAATGGATGAAGAAAAAAAAAATAAAAGCAGTTTTCAACCACAAAATACAAGTATGTATTTTATGTAATGTTTAAAATGACCATCCAATATTTAATATCTATAAAATGACACATTATCATAACTATACAGGAGAAAATAAAAATAAGTGGCAAAAAAGAAGGAAAAATGTAAAAATAATCAAACATCATCAGCACTGTGAGGATATTTAGGATAGTTATTCCACTTCCACTGTTGCTAATAATCTTAGCTTTCCACGGCTTTTGCAAAAAACACTTTTTTGACGACTGACTATGTAACATGTTGCTTCATCCAACGCACACTGCATTTATTGTTAAAATCAGTGAGGCACAATCAAATGGAAAGAAAATAACAATGACTACTACAATGATCCATGTGACATCAGGTTTTGCATTCTAACCTGCTGTTCCTTCACAGGTCCTTGTCGACTGAACATTTGACGCAGCAGTGACTTCAAATGGCTCCTGAACCTCACACCGACAAATGCATAAAAGACAGGGTTCAGGCAGCAGTGGGAGAAAGCAATGAGGCGGCACACATGGAACGCATAATCAAGCTGAATGCTTATTTCACATTTATCAAATGGTGCAACCAAATGGTCAGCCAGAGTCCTCAGAAAGATGAGCACATTATACGGCACCCAGCCGACAAAGAACACGACCACAATACAGAAAACTAATTTTACTGCCCTGTTCTTTGCGTGGGATCTTCTCCGTGTGATTTTTCCCAGTATTTTGATGTGGCAGAAACCCATCACCACAAACGCAACCAGGAAGATAATATTCTGTTGGGACATAGAACTGATTTCCCACAGGGTGGCTGTGTACTCACAGCCACGGGAATATGTGTTCTTGTGGGGGATCAAGATGACAGAGCTGTGGAGCAGTGAGGGAATGGCCGCTCCAACGCTAATCATCCACATTAGGATAGACAGAAAAATGCCAACACTGAGTTTTCGTGTCCTCACTCTCGAGAGAGGGTGGACCACGACCAGATACCTGTAGATGGTCATTATGGTCAGGAAAAGGATGCTGCTGTAAAAGCCAATGAAAAACACAAAAGTCACAATTTTGCAAAGTATGTCTGAAAACACCCATCCCCAGATGTGGTAAATGGCCCAGAAGGGAAGACCGGCAGTGAAAATGAGGTCGGAAATGGCCAGGTGGAGGATAAAAATGTTGGTCAGAGACTTGATGTTTTCATACAGAGCCAGTATGACAAGGACAAGGATGTTTCCCATGAGGCTCAGTGTGATCACAACAGAGAAGAAAACTGGAATAGCAATGGATGCAAATCTGACTAAATCCCCCTTTTCACAGACTTCATCTGTGATGTTGTCATAGTCAATGAGAATTTGACTGTCATTAAAGGAGTCATTCATTGTTGTTCGACTGGGACCTAGAAAAAAAACATAGGATTATTCTTACTGTTGTTTATTTTGTGTCTACACATGATTAATTTGTGGTTTTACTTAACCCTCTGAGGGCCCAATGCACTACATATTGCAGCTGAAATCCTCCTAAATGCACACAATAGTATCTTGTAAAACAAGCATAAAAGAGATTTACCTACCTCCTGTTTGATCGGACTGAGATGTTGCTGAATGTTATGCTTACTACTGAAAGTAGTTTAGTGAAAGGGTTCAGCCTTAATAATCCTGTGACTTGTGATATTTTCTGTTCCTCCTTCTGGTCAATTTCTGGGATCTGTTTTACAGAACTCACAGTTACCAGCTCACCGTTTTTTTCATCATTTTACCAAACAGGATGTGACATTAGAAAAAAATGAATATTATTAAGGCTGCATCAAGCAGATGTATCAATTATGCTTATTTCAACGCCCGCCATCTAGATTTCTTCAACCACATCATGGACAACAGAAGTCTTTTATTCTAACCGCACTTACACAGATCCATGAGGCTTTGAGAAATACTTTTGAAGCATCTGCTGCTCAACAAAAATAGGTGATAGAACTTTGTTTCTGCTCAAAGCACTGAAAATGTCCCCTTAAAAAGTTATAGTAACATGTGTTTTCTGTCCCTGTAATGCTGGATATGTGAAGTACATGAAAATACAGTGGTCTCCTTACACATAGACTGACACTGACACATTTATAGAAATCTCTCTGATCAGATATCTCAAAGTCTGGGAAAGTGAAACCCAAAACCATTTGCCTGACAAGATACCACCTCTTTAGAAAAACTGATGCTTACTGTTGAAAAGAGAAATAAAACCTAAGGTTCTGTGTTGCACTTTCATAATATTCAATCTCCTAAGATGCTTTGGCTTTCATCCAAAATACTGTACGAATGTCTGTATCTAGTTAATACTCATGTCCTTGAAGCTCCACAGCTCAGTAGTGATTCCCAGAATATTGGTCATGACCCTCTGATGAGGCTCATAGATACTGCAAGTGGGCAGGGATGTTAAACTTCTTTCTGTAATCAAATAATTATATTTGAAACATAGATTATTTATTCTGGGAAAGATAGATCTAGATCCATGGTTCTCAAACTGTGGTATATGTACTATGTAAATCTACATTTTTAGAGACTCCTGAAGTTCTCAGGAGACGAAGTTGTTGTATTTAACACATACACTCTTCAAGTCAAAAAAAATCATTCCAATTGTGTGGTGGACAATGTTTTGGCTGTAAAATCAACAAATCCATGTAATCAAATCTGAAATAATTGGGATCAGCTGTCATGAAGAGCCACAGTAAAGTAGGTCACGTCTTTATGCACGTCATTGATCACATGACACCTCTATTTTCTCTGCCACGGCAAACAAACTACCGAGCTCCTAAGCCCGCCTACTAACCTCACAGCCATTGGTCACAGGCGCGACATGACGACTTTTCATTGGCTGCTATGAGGTCAATCACAACAATCCAACAAGATTGTGTGCGCGCATCGGTAACTTGGGTTGTTGTTATGGACTGAAGTTATATCTTGTGTGTAATGTGTAAGTTTTATTCTTATATTGTTATTATCGCCAACAGCGATTAAGAAGGTGATACAGTTATTTAAGTTGTCGCGTTAATGTCACGGCCGTTGTCCTAACGTCTTTGTCATGCTAAACATAACTGAAACAAAACAGAAGCCACAAAGGTCGCCTGTAAAACCTTAAAGTAACAGGTGAGTGCTTTGGTCGCTCTTACATGTATGTAGAAGTCATATTATCGCTGCGGTTGGTAAACCTATTGTTTTTCATAAGTCCAGATAAACTGACCGGAAGTTCTTGGCCCAGTATAACCACAATAGAGCTTTACAAATCGTGTAAAAAAAGGAGTTAGATAAATATAGTATATATTGCTTGCCAAGTTGTATACTCATAAATGTGGAGTTAAACCCTCATGCTGTGCTTCCAATAAAGATCTTTATCCTAATCGACCCCTTGTTACAGAAAAATAGGAAAACATTGGCTATGTGCTTAAAATAATAATAAAAAAAAACTTTTATGTAAGATAGGCATGGATGATATGTAAATATCATGCCACGATTACCCTGACCAAATTTATTACAAAACATTATACTATTATGATAATTAAAAATATATGCTTTGATTGTTTAGTTGTTTTTAAGTTTTGTAGATGTGGTTCATTTGGTTTTTATTTGACATCATTTATGTTGTAAACATCCTCTTAAAAGCTTTAACGTTAATATTAGTAACACAAATATCTAGGGGTGTGGAGCTAGAGAAAGGTCACCAATAATTTGTTTTGTAAGAGTAAAGTAAATGTAGCCACACCTTGAATGCTTCTTGTAAATGAAACAATGTTTGCACTGAAGGCGTACCTCCTGTTGCCAGTAGGTGGCGCAATGACTGGCTGTCATTATAGCATGTTAACTTTATCCTTCACACGAGGGTGGAGGCTAGTGCCAATCCCAGCAAAAGGTGGGGTACACCCTGGACAGGTCACCAGTCCATCGCAGGGCCACATTGAGACAAACAACCATTCACTCTCACTTTTTTTATGGTCAATTTAGAATGTCCAGTTTGCCTAATCCCTCAATCTGCATGTTTTGGACTGTTAGAGGAAGCCGGAGAACCTGGTGAAAACACACACACACGGGGAGAACATGCAAACTCAGAGCAGAAAGACCCTTGTTCCGACCAGGTCACAAACCTGGGTCTTCTTGATGCAAAGACAAGAGTGCTAACCACTGTGCCAACTGTGTGGCCCCCATAATAGCATGTTGCAAAGGATACATATTTTAAGTGAACATTTCTAAATCAAAGACAAGAATCTTAAATAAAATGAATCAGGAGGTGCAGATGCCAAACCATGTTCCTAATTCATCCCCATAATGGAATTCACTAAGGTGAAATAATTTTAATTGCTTTAAACTCCAGTGTTTAATAATATTTTATTATGTCCCATTTCTCATATTAAGATTTGTTGTTTAAAAAATCTGGCATTGTCTGTACAATTTGACTTTATAGATTCAATTATGTGATTGAATCTATCAAGGTATATGTTACTAACATGTCACTGACAATGAAAGAAATATGCTTTTTTTTCAGTCAGGACCTTAAGGTGATTTTTAGTTGTCAGTCACAAGGTCATAATTTGCAAAGTGACATTATTAACTAAAACTTAAGGAGATCAAATTGAATATGTGACAGAATTGTGTGTACAGGTTTATCCATGCCTGAGTATGCTGGACTACTCATGTCAGCATTTTGTTTCTGAATGATTCTTATTCTCTCATTCAGCAGACTGGATGTGACACTGTGACCCCTGGTTGGCAGAGAGAAATCGGTGTGGCCATGGCTGCTGGGGTTACTGTTGGGGAGAGCCAGCTCCAGAGGATTATACGAGATCTGCATGGTAGGCAAGCCTTATGTGCATATGCCTGTTTGTGTATGAATAGATTGGCTGCAGGCGGTCTGTGGCTGACATGGTATGACTGGACAGACGAAAGAGGAGTCAGAATGATTGTCCCTGATGTCACGACTTCAGTCTTGGTATCAAGTCTAGATAAACTTGTTCACTGGAACTGGAACTATCCTTAGTTTGGAGGAAGCCTTTTTTCGTCATGCTGCGAGACAAACTGTGTGTATGAAGGTTGCATCCATCACAGGTTTCATTCCAGTTTTACAGTGGATAAGAGGCAAGTTTTTAAACTACAGCCTGATTGCAATAATAGGGTCACCAATATGGCCACCAGGGGTCTGAGTATGTGAAACCATAAATTGAAGAAATTTAAATATTCTAACGTTGAATTTCTTCTTGGGTCTTTTGGAAAAGAAATAAGTGCTTTCCGGCTTCCTGTTTTCCTGAAAACTGCACTCCTGTACAACTGTATGGTGTAACAACAGTTACATTTTTTATCTGTTATTTATCTATAAGAAAAGATGCTTGTTTTTCTCACATTAATATTTGCGTTACTTATTCTTTGACTCATAACTATCTAAATTTTAGAGGCTGTTGCTGAGCTTGCCAAGGAGTACAAGGAAAATGGAGAGCCTATCACAGATGACAGTGCCAACCTGCATAAATTCTCCTATAAACTGGAGTACCTGCTACAGGTATGACTCCCTATCACTAACTGAAGACAAAAAAAATATTTTATGTTAGATGTTCTCAGGAATATAAACACAATACTTTAAATAAAAAAAAATCAGTTGGTTATTTCCAAAAGGGACATTTCTTTGGAATAAAGCATTTCAAAGTGTTTTCTTTAACACATGATATAAAACAAAAATAATAAAAATAATATACATTTCTCTACATTATCTGTCTTTCAGTTTGACCAGAAGGAGAAAAGCACATTTCTTGGTACAAAGAAGGACTACTGGGATTATTTCAGTGACTGTCTGGTGAAGATCAAAGGGGCCAATGATGGGATTCGCTTTGTCAAATCTATCAGTGAAGTATGATGTTTGTTGTTGTCATTTATGGTAACATCTCTATTCTATCACTGATTATACACCTAATAATATTAGATCACCCCTGAAAGCATAAAAAACTTTTTTTTCTTTTGCTGTTTTGTGAAATAACTTAAAACATTTTTACTTTTTGTTCTTGCTTCATTTTCATGTAGCTGTTAAAGCTGGGCATTATGCTGCCTCTCTTTAGGTGTGATCTAAAATAAACATACTGTGTACTGTAATTGCTGCATGCTAGGTTTATTTTTTGGTTCTCTGTCTTTTCTGCACTTACGCCAATTTGTCAAGAAGAATCACATGCAACTAAGAGCAAAAATGCAATTTATTGGACAAAATTATCTTAAAACATGAGTATGAAGTGAACAAAACGGCACTAAAAGAGTTTAAAACGTTGTGCCCTTCTGCTGTGATAGCTGAAGACATCTCTGGGGAAAGGAAGAGCATTTATTCGCTACTCTCTCGTACATCAACGACTGGCTGACACACTGCAGCAGTGCCTGATGAACCAGAGAGTCACCAGGTAAAACCAGTTGACATTAAGGAACTCCCCCTGCAATGCTTCATTTTAATTTTGACAATAATAATTTAATGGATATTTGTTTAAAAAATTTCCCCTTGTCTTGTTGCTTTAACAGAAATAATGATCAGTATTAGGAGAATACAAAGAGCAGTCAAATTATTAAGAAGTATTTCACAGTTGTTTTCACTGATTTACCAGAAGTCAAAACAGGTGTATGTAGTGCTGTAGACATGCATTGTGTCAAGAGGAAGCATAGTACCACTGTTATACAGTCTATTTACATAACTGTGAGGAATTTCTTTATTTCCTCGTTTAGATGTCACTTTCCTCCTATGAGAACTAAAGTGTGAGGGGAAAACGTCTGTTTTTAACCACATTAATTGTATTATAATTCTAATATAATATAGTAATCATTTTCCTCTTTCTTCCTAGTGACTGGTACTATGCAAGAAGCCCTTTCCTGAAGCCCCATCTAAGTGGTGACATCATCAATCACCTGTATGAACTCAATGAGGTCCAGTTTGACATAGCTTCGAGAGGACATGATCTTGATGCCTCCTGGCCCACTTTTGCAAGGCAAGGAACACCAAAAATAATCAAACAGACAAACAATCAAAACACATGGAGCAACAAAGCATATAGTATAAAAAACTATATATAGTACTATACAGTATAAATTATAAACTATGAAATTACAGCTTTTGCTTTACATACTTTTTACATACTTTTGTTTAGAGTTTAGTGTGTGGGTTTGATATTTGCAAGTGTATGCAATAATATATTTGTTTTCTATTTAAAAGGAGGACATTGGGAAGTGCAAATTCTCCTGGCCACATGTGGAAACCGCCCAGTCGCAGTTCCAGCATTAACAGTCTGGCAAGCACCTACTCCCAGGTAAATGATATACTGCGTGTTTTTGATAACATTCTGTCATTTGGTCAGAATTTTAAGATTTATAACATGACACTTCTTCGCTTCTCTGTCTAGCAAGCACCAGAGTTCCCCTCTAGTCCAGAGTTTGGACACAGTATGTTGAATGACCTGAATGAGTCTCTGCCTTCCTGTACCGAAGATGTCAGCACTGTTGAAGACCTTCGTTTAGAGCTGGACCAGTCAGAGCTGAAGCAACGAGAACTCCTACATAAGGTGCAGCAGCTGGGTGAGGAGGCCTCTGACCTCAGGGGCATCGTTGTGGAACTGCAGAGGCAACTTGATGTGTCGCTTGATATCCAAGAGGCACAACAAGGATTACAAGTAGAATTCAATGCACTGCAAGTGAGAGAGGGGGCCCTGTCCAAAGAAGTAGAAGCTCTTAGGACCAAAGAGAAAGCCATGGAGGCTGAACAACAACAGCTTCAGAAAAACTTGGCAGCTGCTGATGCAAAGAACATAGAGCTCATGGAAAAGTTAGATGGGGTTCTGAATGAAAAGGGCCAGCAGGCTGCCAGCTATTTTGATTCAGCCCAAAAGATACACGAGTTGCTGGACAGGTTGAAAGAGGCAGAGAGAGGTAAAATGGAAGCTGTTGCTGAGGCTGAGGAGAAGAGAAGGCAGACTGAAAGGCTACAGGAAGAGCTCAGATTCAAGGAGGCAGCTGCAAGAGATGGCGAAACTAAACTTGGAGCATTAGTTACATCTACATCTGAGGAGAATGCAATTCTGCTGGTGAAAGTGAAAGAACAGCATAGTGCCCTTGACAAGCTGCAGGGGGGCTTGACATTGAGGGAGAAGGAGGCAAGCAGTCTACAAAGACAGCTGCAAGATCTACAGAAATCTCTTGAAGAGAAGGAGAAAGAGGTGGAGATGGTGAAGAGAAATGCACAAAAAGATAAAGATGAAATGCACAAGAATGTTGTTGACTTGAAAGGAATGTTAGAAAGAGAAATCACTTCTCTTAAAGAGCATGTAAAAAAGAAAGAAGCAGAGCTAACCTCCGCCTGTGAGACACTACAGCAGCTCAAAACCAAGAATCAAAGCTTGAACACAGAAAGGGAGAAACTGACATCTGCCCTTACAGAGCTGAAGGGTAACTTGAAAGAACAGACCATGAAGGGCGAAGACTACATGACACAGTATGCCAATTTAATGCAAGAAAATGAGAAGCTGCTGACCACAGTGAAGAAAAATGAAGAGTTGAAGGAGGAGATGGCAGCAAACAGATCTGCGCTTGAAGCCGAATTAGCAGCTGTAAGAGCTTCTGCGAAACAGCTTCGAGGCCAGTTGGATGACACCAAATTGACTGTGGATGAAAAAGAGAAGCTGTTGCGTGAGGAGAACTGCAAGTTGGATGAGAGTCTGCAGCGAGCCACCATGGCTGCCAGGCTTGCAGAGACCACATCAAAGCAGCTTCGGCAGGAGAACCAGAGTCTGAGGGACGAGCAGGACACTGTGAAAACAGCTCTCAGCCGCATGCAAGCGGACCTAAAGAATGTTCATGGACAGATTGGAGAGTTGGAAAAAAATTTAGGAGCTTCACACAAGAATGAAGCCGCTCTTCAAGAACAGCTGAAAACCAAAGAAGGCCTGCTAGTGAGTAAAGAAAAAGACATTGCTGAGCTACAATCCAGGTTAGAAGCTCTGGAGGCCAGAGAGAAGGAGCTTGAGATTGCCAAAGCTGATGCAGAAGCAACTTGTGCTAGACAGACAGAGGTGATTGAACGGGTTACCTCTGAGAAGCAGGTGATGGAGAAATCCCAGCTACAAAGGCATGCTGTCCAAGTAAAGGAGAACCAAGAAGTGACAGGCAAACTGACTGTGGTTGAGGGCCAGTTGGAGTTGAGCATGAAAGAGGTATCCAGGCTCCAGGCACAGATTCTGGACCTCAAAGTACAAGTTCAGAGGTCTGAGGAGGAAAGGCTTAAATTTCAAGCACAGCTCGAAGTGACAGCAGCCCAAAGAGATGAGCTCAGGACTTTGACCGAGCAGCTTAAATCTCAGACAGAAGCACTGAATCAAAAGCACATAGCAGAGCTTATGGAATGCAAAAAGAAGGAAGAGGCTCTGATCAGAAACTGTGACAGAGAAATAGCTGCCCATGCTGAGTTAATGATCTCTGAAGCTGCTATCCACGAAAAGCTTTCCAACCTGAAGGCACAGAATGACAGACTGGCCCTGGAAAACAGTGAGATACGTGAGGGCCTACACAGGGCAAACACAGAGATGGCAGAGCTGGGGATGACCATCTGTAAGTTAAGTGCAGAAAAAGAAGAGGCCCAAGAGCTCTGGACAGAAGATGCTGCCAGGATCATTGAGCTAGAGAAACAACTTGAGCTTCAAGAAGAGTGCGTGACAGAACTACGACTGGAGAATAACCGAATGAAAGACGAGCTGACTCACAAAGAGACACTTCCTGGGACTATCATGGAGCTCCAAGAACAGCTGGAAAAGGCCAGGAACCAATTGCATAGCGTCAAAGAATCCAGCCAAGAAGAATTGAAAGCCATCAAGTTCCAGATGAGTTCAGACAGCATGAATCATCAGACCCAGGTGAAGGTGAGCCTGTCAGAACCTGATAATTATGCCCTACCTTACAATTGCTTTTTCAGACAAGAAGGGAAAGTTTTGTTTGTTTGTTTCTATCAGCAGTATCCCGTTATGAATAGCAAAGCAGTGACTGGACAACTTTGTTCAAAAAATGAAATATAACTTGATGGATTGGCGTGAAATATGTTACAAACATTTACCATTGTGAGGATACATGGTTGGTGTAGTGGTTAGCACTCTTGCCTTTGCAGCAAAAGTCCCGGGCTTGCAACCCAGTCGGAACAAGGGGCCTTCTGCCTGTAGTTTGCATGTTCTCCCTGTGTGTGTGTGTGGGCTTTTTTCGGGTTCTCCGGCTTCCTCCCACAGTGTAAAAACATGCAGATTTGGGGATTAGGCCAATTGGATGTGAATGTGAGAGTGAATGTTTGTTTGTCTCTATGTGGCCCTGCAATAGACTGGCAACCTGCCCCCGTCTCTCACCCCCCATGACCTTCATGTGGAGGATAAAGTGGTAGAAAATGAGTGAGTGACATTTACCATTGTCCCTTTTCCACTCTTTTCTGCCACTGTTATATTGCAGAATGTGAATGAACAACTGGACAAGGTGAAAGCTCAATTGCAGGAGGAGCTGAAGAATTTATCCAGCTTTCAGGCTAAAGTTTCTGAATTAGAGGTGTGTCATTTTTTTACACATCAAATATTAATAATGAGCCACATGCTTTGTCTAATCTCTGGTGATTTTTCAACTTCACAGAGAAAAGAATACTAGATCATTATAAAATAATGTATTTACCTGAATGTATATGAGCCCTCTTGTGCAAAGCACCAATGAAAAGTTTTTTTGCATACGACATGAAGAGAAAATGAAAATAAACAAATCCTTGTCAAATTATGTTGAAAATGTTTGTAGTGACAGATCTTTGTGTGTCTTGATAATTTTAAAAGGCTGAGAATGCGCAGTTATTACTGCAAAGTGGTGAGAAAGATGCTCATATCACAAAGACAGAAGCAACCATTCGTGAGAGCGAACAAGAGATTCGGCAACTGAGAGATGCAGTCAGCAGGTGCGTTCATGACATACATTGCATTTCATCTTATTATTTGAAATAATGACTCTTTTTTGTTTTTGCTCTCTTCAGAGCTGAAGAAGCTCACATGTTTGTGCAAAAGGAATGCGAGGAATTGAAACAGAAACTAGACACAATAAATGCTGAGAACCAAAGCCAGAACCTGAAGATGACTGCAGAGATTGACGACCTCAACAGAACCAAGACCAATCTGGAAGAACGACTCATTGAGCTGATCCGGTATAACATGTCTTTTTTAGAGTTTTGTCAGCCATGTCGAGGCTTTCAGTGGAACAGGCAGAGACATGTGTCATTAATTTTCCCTGCCTGCACTTTATTTGCATTGAGAAGCTTGTACTTTTGATTTGGTTCTTCCCCATTTAATCGGGCCTGAGGAGCCTGGAGGATGGAGTTGTCTTTGAATGCAGCGATAGATCACTTGATTACTAGAAAATTGACTTGACTTACTGAGAACAGACTGACAGAGAGCAGCCGAGAGCCAACCATGTGCAGCATACAGGTGAAGAAATTGCTAGCTATTTATGTGTGGATTCACTCTCTGGCTTACTAATCTGTTACACAGGCATGAAAATACAAATACAATGATTTGTCAATTCCACTGGGAGGTGACAACACTATTTCAGTATTTTCTTTTATTTAAAAAAAAAACGGTATTACAAGTTTGATAAACTTTTTTAATAGTACAGCCTGCCAGTTAAGTTGAATGCTTCAATGTGGGAAAAAAACATCCATACATTTGTCTTTGTTGTTGTTTACATCAGGGATAAAGATGCTCTGTGGCAGAAATCTGACGCTCTAGAGTTTGAGCAGAAACTGCGAGCAGAGGAGCGCTGGTGGTTGGTGGATAAAGAGGCTACTCACTGCCTCGACTGCCGGGGTCAGTTCACCTGGTGGCTGCGCAGACATCACTGCAGGTGGGGGTTTGTGGTTCGAATCAGGGCCAATTTGTTTTGCGTCATGTGTTTATTATGTTTTTTGCGTTGTCCAACCCATTACAACATTGATTAGATTTGGGAACTAACTTTAAAATATAAAAAACTTTTGATTTAAACCATTGTTAAATGAATTCACACAATGCTGAGTAAGCCAATCAGCTCCACAGATCAGACTCTCTGTTTCTCAGTATAGATCTCATTTCACCCGATGAAATTGTGCTGCAAACAGCACACATTTTATATCAAGACAGATTGAGGCAACAGCAGAATATCTATCTGTAAATGTAAGGAACACCTACTTGTCTGTCTGTCTGTCTGTCTGACTGTTAATCGCATAACTGTTCATCAAGTTGCATGACAGCTTTCAAACTTGGCAGGTGACTTTCTCAGTCCACCAGTGTGTACAGTGCTGACTATCCAAGAGGTGTTTGGATAAGAAATGCAAGAGATATCCGTAGACATACAACAGATACTGTATATTGCCAAAAGAACTGTTTCTGCCTTCTCTCATGCATGAATTATTTAAATCTGTCATTTGTCATTGTTGTTATCAGTATGTCATTACTTCAATATCAGTATTTATGTTGGATAGAAAAGCAGGTGCACATTGAACGTGAACTGCAGTAGTTTACAGTAACAACAGCAAAAATCCCCAGATGTTAGTCACTGCAGCTTAAAATAATGTAATATTTATCTAATGTAGTCATTCTTTTTTTCTAGGCTTTGTGGTCGCATTTTCTGCTACTACTGCAGTAACAACTTTGTGATGACCAAACACAGTGGGAAGAAAGAGCGCTGCTGCAGAGAGTGTTACTCACAACACAGTGCTGTGGTAGAAAGGTTCACAGAGGCAGAGCTGAGTCCTTCAGATACCCACGCTCCTCCATCTGAGGCTGGACCTCAGTCTTCTTCTGAACCAGCCCAGTACAAACCCACACCCAGAGTAACAGGTGAGATGCAAGGTGACTACACTTTGTTTATGTTATTTATGTTGGTTTCAGGGCCCTCACCTGTTACTTACTGACAAAGTGAAAAGTGAAAAGATGGGCTTCCCCATACTCAGGAACAAACAGAAAGTTTAGCTAAATACGTTTTATTTTGTACAAAAAGGAAGACAGGGACATTTCCATTCAGAGGAGAAGCAGTTTTTATTTATTTATTTTAAAATAAACTGTGTAATCATACAATGCAACATCTGAATGTATGGTACTTGCTGTTTTTTGTACAGTATTTTGGTTATGGAGTCCTTTAACTCCACCATTTTCTCACAGTTTCTGGTCCCAGCAATAGATCTGACGATGGAGCTTTTGACATCATCACAGAAGAGGAAGTGAATGGCGTTTATGACAGTGACACCAACTCCCAGACCACAGGAGGCTCACTTGATGGAGAACATGACCGCAAGCCTTCAGTAGCAATGGCTATGTGAGTGGAACAAGAGAAACAGAGCTGTGGGATGAGATTAAAAATATATTTTGTAGTTTCAGTTATTTTCTATGTTTTAACAAGGTTTAAAATACACTTCATCCTGTGGGTTAAATTCATAATCCAATGTATTCATGGCAACATCAAAATATTGGTGAATTTAAAGATTGTATTGTTTATGTTGGCTAAATGAAAATATTCTGCTATTGTATGTTGGTGATCTCAGACAGAAGAAGAAAATTAAACCCTTTCTTGGCCTGTGTTATTAAAATAAGATGTGTTTTGTTTTGCCTCTTGCAGAGACAACGGAGATGTGACACCCGATGATCCTGAGGAGCATGTCCCCACTGTTCAAGATTCAGAAATTACCCTTCTCAAATCAGGAGAAGTCACGTGAGTCCTTACTTTGACTTCTCTAACAGCTGGCATTGATCCCAATTACACGTGGTAAAAACATGTGTGATCTGATTGGCGTCGTAACTCATATTCCATGTAGCTGCATTAGTGTATGCTTACTTGGATTTTGGTATTCTTCTGACACCATCTAAAATTGTTGTTAATAATGTTCACCACTGAGGACAGAGAAGAGAAATGCATTCTGCAAGTATTGGCTGCTGCTTACCCAGTAGATTGGAACAGTTGCTCAGGACTGTTTACTTTTGCTCTTGTTAATTTTGTACATTGATTGACATTTTGTGTCCAGTGTGCCACTAACCTTCCCTGGAGGTTGTGTTGTTGATTGAATCTCAATCCTTTTTCAGTACACCTGTACTCTGATGTCATTTGACTCTGTCTGATTGCAATCCACACACCCAAAATGCATTTTATCACCGGGTGTAAGTGAACAGATGTACTGAATTGCAAACCTGTTTAATTTCAGGTCACTTGTGTCCTTGGTTTAATGCATATTAACATTCACCTGTTGTCCTTACAGGATGGCTGTTCATCTCAGCATTGATGATATTTCTCAGTTTGGAGACAGTTCTCGGGAACTCTTTATCAAGTCCAGCTGTTATAGTGTGATAACCGTTGTTGTGGATGACCGCGGTCCAACCATCAGCTGGATGTTTTTCTCCGAACCCAAAAGCATCTCTTTCAGTGTGGTTTACCGGGAATCCACGGACAGTCAGGTGGATCAGTCGAAGGTAAATGTGCTCACTGGGAATTTTCTTATGTACTTGTGGATCCAGTAATCACTGCAACTTTTTAACTTGATGTGTCCCCTGTGTCCACTACATGAAGGCACAATTAATATGAAGAGTATCTGACAAAGATGAAGGAAAGTCTTTTCAATTTCAAAATAAATGTTTATTACCAGGCACATTAGACTTGGTGAGTACTGGTTAAAACACTGTAGTTTGACTGTGTTTCTCAGCAGATTAAGATCAACAGCTTCCTGTGAAGGCTTTTGTCCTTCATTCTGATTTGCTCAGACTCTTGCCAATATCTCTTTCATGTGATCTTTAAGTAGTATTTTGTTGGAATTTACATTATATTACAACTGTTATGATGATCTTATACATGCTTTCTAACATAAAAGGTTATTTTATTTATTTATTTTTTATTAAAACCAGGCCAGAGTATTATTGATTGGATTACATATTGATTGGCTATTAAGAATTTTGTCTGCTAGAATCTTCCTGTGTTTCACTTCAGTCTGAAATCTTTGTTTTGCTCTCAGATCCTGATTCCTCTGACTCGCTGCAATTCTCATAAAGAGACAATTCAGGGGCAGCTCAAAGTCCGTAACCCTGGCCTCTACATGCTCATCTTCGATAACTCATTCTCACGGTATAGTTCCCCTGACATTCAGCATTCATCTCCAGATAGGTACATGGATGGTTAGATGTTGTACCTACACACATACATACATATAAAATATAGAAAGATGCAAGAGATGAAATTCAAATATACATGTAAACAGTAGAATAAAATATACAGTAATATATTAAAAATATTGAAAAGCTGTATAAACAGCTATACTGTACAAGGAGGAATAAAATAATACAATAACATATTAGTATAAAAAAAGGACTCACACCATATACAGTATACAGAGAATAAGGAATAAAATGTCATTGGAAGCTAGTTAGTCATCAACATTCCATTCGAAATGCCAAAGATCACAAAATGTCACAGTTTGAATCAGCAAGGCTTCTCTCAAAGGGAAATTTTACTTTATAACTTTGCAAATACAAAACTTAAGAATTTTGTACAGTACTATGCGTATTCATTGTTGTAGATTAGTTTACTGCATTCTAATATTTTATTATATATTATTATTTATTTCTTATTCTCTGTATCGCTGTAGTATATGTCCTTACATTTTTACCCATTGCTTTTAACATTGTAATATTATATATATATATATATATATATATATATATGAATGAATGAATGAATGAATGAATGATGTATCTGTTAGAGCAAGAATGCGCATTTTGCCTCCAAACCTGCCTTCCTTTGTGTCTCGTTGTCCCACTTTAGTTAATGTGATTTCCTCCTTTGATCAGAAAAACCTTCTTCCAACAGGTTTATCTCCAAGAAAGTCTTTTACCATCTGACCATGGAGAAAGCCGTAATCTACGACGGAAGTGACTGTCCCTGAAAGTGTCTTACACATGCAACCACAGAGGCTTCATGATGACACTGTGGCTTCGGAGAGACTGAAGAAATGGCAATTCTTTGGCTGCTTTTACCCCAAACCTGTTTTTTAACCAAGTATTGTTGGTTTTTTACATTTCTTCACATTTTATGTTGTGCTAATGTTTTCTCTGTAGTCTAAGTGAAGTGTAATCAGCAAAATTTGAGATTTTTAGAAAAAGAAGCTGAAACAAGTATTTATTCCAGTTTTAACCGATTTTTCTTTTACATATACACCAAGTAATACACATTATAAACCTTAAGTTCATCTGGGACATTAAATGAGAAAGTTGCTCCTAAAACTGTAATTTTATTTAAATCTATGCTTTTTCTCAGTCTTTATTCCCAAATATGCTGTTACATAAAACTAATGTTTTCGACAATAAGCATAAAGGCCCAGAGAAGAGTTTAACTTTTTCTTAAAATTGTGGTCAGTTTGTTCCAATCTTGCACATTATTTTAGATCATGGCCAAAAGAAGGGGTTTAATAATTAATTATCTGAATAATTTGCACTGTTCCAGCAAAGAAATAGATTTAGAATAGTAACTACAAAGCATATGCATTTGTTGCAAGTCTCAGGATTGGGACAGAAAAATTGTCCTCCAGTAGTATTATGCACTAATTCTGTTTTATTTAGAAATAAACAAAAAATAGAGGAACTGCCAATTTACTATTTATGTAAGGAAACCTGCACTAAATGTATATCAACTTGCAATAATATTCACTTTAAATCGCTTTAAACACTTTTGTACTTTGAAAGTGCCTTTTTTGCAAAGAAATAATTTTCTTCTGCATCTGTATGACTCGTTATTCTTGCAGAACACATTACTATTCTGCCATTTAAAACAATGTAATATGCACATGCACAATATTATGTATTTCCGTTTCCATGTGGTTTTCATTTTAGTGTCATGAACCTTGTAGTCATATGTTGAGGTAATCCTCTGGCTTTTCTTGTACTCTCACATGAAATGGAAATATATATTTTTTTTTATCATGACAAGAGGAAAACAACTTTGATCACTTTTGACACATCACTTATTGAAGCACTCGATGCTGCTTTTTGTAGAGATCTGTTTGCGCTTCATTGTCAGGTCTGCTTTATGCTTTTTCAGGTGCACAGTTTGTATGCAAAACCTTACATTTTTCTACAGAGCAGCCATTCTGTGGAAAGTATTTTACACTTTGTACAAACAGTATGAAATCTTTTAAGTTCACATGATCACAGAGCGACCGACTACCTTTTCTAACTTTGCTCTTTCTGACAGATGCCTTTTTGGAGAATAGAAAGTGCATTAACACTGCTACATGTCACTGCGCAGCAAACATGAATAAACATATCTACTAACTTGAGTTTGATCACTACATCTAAAATGTGTTTGACAGCATGTAGTTTGATCATACAGGGCTTTTTTTTCCCCAGGTTTCAGTGTGTGCTGGCTCACTTTCACACTGCCTGGTTTTACATGAACTGAAACATGAATATTATCAGCAATGTCTGTGCTTTTCCTTTTTAAACAGGTGAAAATGTCCACGGTGAAAAATACCAATAACAATCGTAAAGCTGCAAGTCTGTTATCCTGTTTCCACAGAATAAAACAACGCACTGACAGGGAAGCAGGCGGACGGATTAAATATAAACTTATCATTATAAACCAGGTACAGATTTTTCCCCTTCAAATTGAAAGTCTTATGTATGTGTCTCTTCACAGCTGTGTATTGCCAAGTCAAGATAATCTTCCATACCACTCTTTTAGTGGCAGATCACATCTTGGCATGGATATGTGCATCAAAATAATTTATCCACAACACTTTCTTCTGGTGGAGAGCTCTTATTCTGAAAATAAATGTAGGATTTCATCCATTATAACTGGTTTACTTGATAAGATATTTTATTCCCACCTGGAGAGAGAGAGAGAGAGAGTGCAAGAGAGAGAGAGAGAGTGCAGGAGAGAGAGAGATGAGCATCCTGTTATCATGCAGTGTCATTGACGAAAGCACCACATTGGAGCAAATGAAGAGCAAAGTAAACATGTCCTGTCTCCACATCAGAGGGGTTTTTCTCACTTTCTGTTTGGCTCAAACTGTGAGTGATTTAATTTTATTTTATCTGTCTGTCTGTCTGTCTCTGTGTGTCTGTGTGTGTGTTGGAGGGATTGCTCCTTTTTAAAGCTGAGTTTGTCAGTTTTCTTTGTGTTAGGAAAAAAAGGAGAAAACATGTGGCAGTTGTATCTCACGAAACAAATTAATCTGCTCCTCGTAATTCTTAATTTTGCCCATCATATCCAACTGTGTGCATGTGTGCAGGCACATGGCATGAAGCAGTTAGTTGACAGCGATGAGTCCTAAGTGTCTACCTCACTGTGTCAGTGTGTTGCATTGTAAAAGCCGCTGCAGGAGAGGATCAGCAGGCTGCTCACACTGCATGACTGTGAATAAAAGAGTGCACACATTACTGTAAATGGTTAGCAGTGCTGCCACATGATGGTGACCAGGTGAATGCACAGCACAGTCAGCGTTAGGTTGTGTCATTTGGACGTAGATTGATGGGTCCCTGAGTTATCAGGCCAATTTTTGTTTTGTTTCGCCATTTTTAATAATCACATTTTTGTCTTTGAATAGGCTAATTTTGTTCTCAGACACTTGATGAATGCTGCTAACACTTTGGTAAATTAAAGTGTATTTGTTTCATGCACTGAATATATAGTTCATGCATTGTTTCTATTTTCATTTCCAGTTAGGTTGTTGTTTTGTCTTATGTTTGTATGATGATCATGAGGACATTTGGGTTCGGATTAGATTGTTAACTTATTACTAAATTAATTGTCAACTATTCAGAGAATTGATTCATTGGTTTGTGATTGTGAGTGTCCCCGAAGTTTTCAGATTCTTTTCAGCTTCTTCAATTTTTTCTGGCTTCTTTGCTCCGTCATATCGAAGAAATCATTGAAACGGAATCATTTTGGTTTGTGGACAAAACAAGGCAATCAAGACCCTCATCATTTTCATGTGCGGTTGACAATAATCAACATTTCTCAACATTTCCTGACATTTTACTGACCACACAAGTACTAGATTAATTGAGAAAATAATTGACAGATCAATTGATTATCGATTATTTGCAGCCCTTAATGGCCCACAGGCCAATTTATAATACAATAATTACTTATTTATTGCCGTGCTGTCACCTAATATTGTTTTGTTAGTTTTTGTACAGAATTTTGGATGTGGCTGTTTATTTTGCATGTTGATTGTGATATTTTGTTAAATGTGCAGAAGATGTAAAAGGTGTATAATCACTGTATGTTCGATGAGAAAGTATGAGAAATTAGTAGGACTGAGCCAATCCAATAATCTCTATTTTTATCGGCCGTATATGTGTAAAATTCATGGCAGTGACTATCGCAGAAACAAGACTATAAAATCAGATATGATCTGTAAACCTTACATGGCATAAGTGCTTTCACAACGTGCCACTGTCGTCGTAGAATGTGTTTGAGCTCTGTGCGTCCGCCACACAGGTGGTAAATGCATCAGCACAACTATGACGAAGCTTAGTTGATTTGTTTAAAAGTGATAAAAAAAAACACTGATAACATCAGGCTGAAATCAAGCCATGAGTGCACACAGTTACTTATCCAAAGTAAGACTTTATAGGACATTACATTGATTACATTCATTTCCTGGAGACTCACTCTAACCTTAACCATAATTACTAGTGCCCTAACCCTAACTCTGACCCTAACCTTTACCTAACCCTAACCTCAGCCGAACTTTAATACATGCCTTCACCTTAACTTTTGACCAGGAATGTCAAACAGGAAGACAAGTCCCCATAATGTGATATAATAAGTGTAAACAGATTTAAGTCCCCACATCAGAAAGAAAAGCAGGTACACACACACACACACACAAAGCAATATACCTTTGCTTAACAATAACCAGTTAATGCCTAACACTAACCTTAATCCAACCACAAAGCAAATCTTAGCCCTAACCTTAACCAGTTTCTTAGAAATTAGGTTCTGCCTCATTGGGACCATCTTTGGTCTCCATGAGGACTACTGGTCCTGACAAGGTCAGTGTTTATGTCAGGAAAGGTCCTAAAGAGGCAACAAAAATAAACACACACACACACAAAATCGCTCAAATGAAAATTCCATTCATGCAATTGGTTTTTATTCACTCTATTTACAATCTACTTTGTACAATTTATTTTGGCCAATCAACTGTGAAAAGAACACAGAGAGTGGAAGGCACACACATATTCCCATTCACATGCTGATACACACAACAGTTTTATATATACAGGTATGTAATTACTGACATGTTCCTCTTCAACATTATCTTCATTCATTATTACATGGTCACCTCGCTCATTTCCATAACAGAATAGGATACGAGAAGCAGACGACCTTGTGGGTACAATGATCCCAGTGGCAGAGAGAATGGGAACATCACTGTGTTCCACTTCCTTCTGTCCATGCTTTTCTCTTTCGCTGCTCAGGACCAGAGAGAATGATCATGTAATAGGGTCCACACACAAACACACACACACACACACACCATATTTACTGTTTCAAGACCAATGTGCACAGAAAGTTCTAGTCTTCTGAATATTTAGAGAGAAACACAAAGAGAGATAAGAGGTCAACCACAACTAATTTCTATTATTTATAGATAAACAAACAAAACATAAGGTGTGTCTAATATCTTAAACAATGGTTGTTACCTGTTCTCTTTAGTCTCTGTTCTATATAAGTAATTTCCACACGGGGTTGTTTTTTTGGGTATAAATAAATACATTTTGTATCCTCACCTCTAAGTCACAGTCACCGTTAGTAACTGTGAACTGATAAAATTTGAGGCTTAGGTCATGAAAAGAGGCCCAGCTAAAGAAAATTCGTCTGAATACGTTTATGTTGTCTGACTTTATAAATTATTTAATGTTAGTTTTCAATAACATGCATACAATTAGTTTGTGATTGATTTATTACACACACGTATACACAAGCTGTTATACAAATGACAGAAAAAAGGGAACTAAATGCATAGTATTATGCTCACATTTGCTTGTGTTAGTTGTGTTACGATGCATGTCATCTTTAAAAAGGAGGTTGTTTATAAAAATAGTTTTGCAAACACTGACCACTGAGCAGAGCGCTAATACATCTGGTTACAGCGCCTCCAAAATGAATTATTTCCCTCAAAGTCCAAAATGAATTCTCCAACTTAATACGTACTTTAGAATCTAACTGTCTTCGTGCTCTCTTTTGATTGACTGGACACGTTGTGTTTTTTTTTTTTTTACACTGTGCTGGAGCATTGCTGCTGCAAAGTAAAAAAGTGCACCTGATTCGCTGTTGAAAATTGAAGGCAACATCTGCAAAGTGAGCCAAATCTGATGGAGCCTTTTTGGGCAGTTAGTGGATAATGGGCTTCGCCGCTCACAGAACATTTCTACAGCAGCCTGCATGCTGCTCTGGCCTTTGCGTTCAGTTTTAAACCGTATGCAGCCTCCTTATCCCTGCCTTTAAATGCAGCATAGTGCCTCAACTTATCCCATCATGCAGCTGAAATGCACGAGCATGTCATGCACCCTCAGGCTCCGGAACCACCAACGTTTGACTTCCACTTTGTCTCTGCCATTCAAAGCTTTGCTCACTTTTCTGATGTCGAGTCGTTTGTCTTTACATCATGTCCGTTGCATAGAAACAGCCGTGTGCAGCAGATAGTTCCCACCTGACGCACGCTCATTAAAATTGAAAAGTGGATTTGATGTTGAGTTTGCACTGTACAATTTAGCTGATGCTTATGTCTAGTGCACTTGTTTTGTGCCGCAAGCGCATACAACCCCCTGTTTTAAATGTACCTGCCTTAATTGTGTGGTAATTAAATGTGCAGCCTGTAAATTAAAACAACACATGCAGTACACTAGCAGGAAATAATATCTATTTATATCTGTTTATGTGCTACTTTGATGCACACTTACTGCATTGTCTGTATTCACTTTCCCTGTATTTTTTTCCCCATATGTGCCTTGTCTGCCTTTTGAACAGGACCAAGAGTAATTGCTGAGTAAATTGCTCAGCACCTCTCATTAGATTATTAGCATTGCATTAGGAACAAAGAGGAGTGGTGACCATCTCCCGAGGTTTCTTCCGACTCGACCATTTGTTGATGGAGGGAGAGAGATGGTGCTAAGAGCCTGCATATTTCTATCTACTTATATTTGAAGGAAGGGGGGGAAAATTCTGTCTAACTTCACATGTCAGGATAATTGTGTTTGGTTTCAAGTTTTCTGTGTTTTGTTTATTATGCAGGGGGTTTTTTTTGTTTGTTTTTTTTTTGGGATAATAATTCTGCACAAAATCAAGCTTTGGCTATTTTTCCAACAACTCTATTATGTTTGTGTGTGTGTGAGAGAGTGAGGGAGAGTAAACAGGTAAGAAATAAAATGAGGACGAAGGCAAAGAACTTAGTCGAGGTGTTGGAAAAACAGGAACGGATGTCACGTTTCAGTTGTGGCCGGCCAAGAAGAAGATTTTATTGGGGTAAATGTCGAATCAAAGCAAACATTTGTGATTTGTTGCATTTTAAAAGTGTGATTGTCCCATACATAAACATTACATCTGTGCATATAAATTGAGCTTTTCCCATATTACTTTTATTATAGAAAATTAAATGATGTCAATCTTATGTCCACCGTTTTTCGAGGTGTAAACCTTTCAAACAACCTTCAGCCTTAGATCTTCTTAGAATCTTCTTATTTTCACGTCCCACTTACACTTCATTCATCATATTAATTTGCTTTAATCAGATTCTTTATCCTTGTATTTATAACAGCAAAATCCCCTTCATAGTATTCTTGGTAGCTTCTTTTGCACTGCTGTTTTGCTTCTTGTTTGACACTTGTGTCTCTGATTCCAGTTTTTGAATGTGTTCCTCAGGATTAGTGCAACATTATTATTATTATTCTGCATTATGATATTCAATTCAATTCAATTTTATTTGTATAGCACCAAATCACAACATACATTATCTCAAGGCACTGTACATAATAAGGCCAAAACCTTTACAATATTACAGAGAGAGAAGAAACCCAACAGTTCACACAATGAGCAAGCACTAGGCATCAGTGGAGAGAAAAAACTCCCTTTTAACAGGAAGAAATCTCTGACAGAACCAGACTCAAAGATGTGCGGTCATCTGCCTCGACCGGTTGGGGTGAGAGGAAAATGGGGGACAGAGGAGAGGTGGGGGACAGAAAGGAGGGAGAGAAAGAAAAAGAGGGAGGTGAGGGAGAGACAGAAGAGAGAGACCAGGAGCAAATATAAAAGAGTTGTATCAAGTTTAGAATCAGTTACGTCATGTTTATAGAACTACAGTGATATGTGGAGGTGGGCATGGTTTGGGCTATCAGCTGTAGGACAGAGTCAGGGCAGAGCCATGGCTCAACATGATGAATCGACCCTCTTTGTCTCTGCAGCAGAGACTGGACCAAGAGACGAGCTGCTCACAGTGAGTGCAGCTGGAAAAACCAAGTGTTGGACATTTAAGTTTGTTTACTGTGTTTGAAGTTAAAAATCAAAATGACACCTGCCTGTCTGTGATAGTGACACTGCTACATAATAAAAAAAAGCTCATTCAGTGCCATAATACAGCTGACTTCAGTAAGACTGTGCCTGTAATCTGTGCTGATGGTGTGTTTTTTTTCCCACTCGTTCATTTTCTAGAACCAGCGACACAACTTGGATTAGAACTTCAAAACACAGACCAGCACATACACACAGAGAGAAACAGACACACGAGCTAATTAACAGTGCATTATTCGCCAAATTAAGATATTACAATTCATTTTCAGCCAAGAACAGAAATCTTTAGTGTTAAACAATAAATACAGATAAATTAAAAGTAGTAGATAGAACAAACTGTTGCTTTAAATTTTTTAATTTTGTCATTTAGTTTTGACCGATCAGAGCAACAAGACGCAGCTCTACTGCTCTGACCTTTTAATTTAACCGGCACCACCATATAGTGGCTCAGAATATACAGAGATATAGACCACTTTTGGTAAGAAATAAAAACTGCTACTACAAAAGAATATAACAGGAAAAAGAGTGGACCGAATGAGGCTGACCTGAGAGTCTAACACCAGGTTTCAAGGCAGTGGTTGATATGGTATGACCTCTGTACTGGCATGTGTTTTCACTTTGACCTTTTACACCTTTTACACTCTTTCTCTCTGTTTCTCTCTCTCTGTTTTGACGACAGAAAATGAATGGAATTTGCTCCCAAACACAAGGATTTCAAGCAGAATTGATACAGTCACATGTTTCCCTTTTCCAGGCCTCTTTGCAGTGCAGCTTGTTTAGTTTAATGCCATCAGAAAAGGTGCATTTTGCCAAAAAGGCTTGTGGTTCAGTGCGGAAGCATCAAGAAGATTATTCTTATAAACTGTTATCTATTTTTATTTTAATGCAGATTAAGCATCCTTTCATGTATCAACAGACTGAGCCGCGACTGTGTCTTCAATCTACACTTCTGCATCAAGAGAAAGCTTTTTCCCCTCCTTCTATTTTCACTTACTTCCTTCTCTCCTCCTCCCTTTAGGCTTTATCGAGCCTTCATCCTGAATGTGAGTACATATTTCAGCTGGAGAAAGACGAGCATCACTGCCTTCAGTATATTGCAGCGCAGGATAACAGAAGCCGGGAAGGTGTGTTTTTATTTTATAAAACCAGTGAGTGCACAATGTAAGTACACGAGTAGTTAAAGCTACACTGGTAATTACCAGATGTCAAAGCAGATTCTTGATTTATGTAATCCATCTCAAGATAAAGGTCTCCCTTGGAGATTTAGAGACATCCCGGACTTAATCCACCAATAGATCCAATGGCAAAGCCTTTGAAAAACCTTATTTTAAGTATTGTTGTATACACTTGATTTACTTATACTGTGTCTTCATGAGTGCATATTCAAACCTTAGGACAGTGTGTAAAGGGTGCTTCCATGGAATCCCTAGTCTGATTATCTCTTTTGTTGTCCTCCCTCTGAAAAGGTTGTCAGCCATTCTGGGATGCTGTCATCTGCTGGCCTCAGGCAGTCATTGGGGATACAGTCCACAGAGGTTGTCCTGCAGTCTTCTCCCTCTTTAAAAACAACACAGGTGAGTGAAGAATTAAAATCTACATGTGGGAACGCTACAACTTTACAAAATAATCTATCCACCTGGCAGGTAAAACATGGTTATTGTACAGTTATGCCGCGGACATATACAAATCTAAAATATACAATTAATGGAAAGAACCTATTAAAAAAATGTTAGGTGGGTAAACGAAGACGGGTGGGTTATTCTTCTGGGGACCATAAGTGTCCAAACTAAATTTCATGGCATCCCATGAGTAATTGTTTTTTTTCCCCTAATAAATCTCAAATGCAAACCTCATGGTGCTGCTAGATGTAAAGGAGTATCTGGAAACCATGAAGCTTTCTGTCAGTACGTGAGATGTAATACAGGGGTTCACAAGCCATACAAGAAACATCAGGTTCACAAAATTACAACTGTCCTCTGTAAGTGATACTTCTGTTGGAGACCAACACATCCGTTCCTAGAGCCATGGCCTGGTGTGGCTAAGTGCATCTTACCTGAATATGTTTTTCTCCGTTTGGTGAGAAAGAAACTCTTTATGATCATGTTGAATTCTTGATCTCTTCACCTTTCACCTCAGGTTCAGTGAGCCGTAACTGCACCGCTGGAGGTTGGTCCACGCCTTTCCCACCGTACCACATCGCCTGCAGTGTGGATGATGACATTCCTGAGGTGAGTTATTGGGGCAAGGCAGCTGCAGGGGTCAGAGACTCTACAGCGGGAGTCCAGATGTCAGGGACAACAACTGGCAACAAGAGGAAATGCAGAAGGAATGGTTAGACAACCAACAGGAAAGGGGGACAACAGCAACACTGTGCTCGTAAAGTGAGGTGGCTGCATAAAGTAGCACTGTGGTTCGGCAGTTTGATAGAAGAAATGCTTCTTGTCCCTGCCTGCACCTGCTCTGCCTTTGCATTCACACAAACACTCCCTCAGTCAGGTCTGATATGCTGGACAGAGCTTGTTTTCTAATGAAGGATGCATCCATCCATTCATCATTTAACACTTTATACTCCACATGAGGGTCATGAGACCGCTGGTGCCAACTCCAGCTGACATAGGGTTAAAGGCAGTGAACACCCTGGACACCGCAGGGCCAACACAAACAGACAAACAACCATTCATTCTTGCAATTTAGTGTTCAGTTCACCCTTATGTGCATTTGGACATTTGGGAGGAAACCGGAGAACCCAGAGAGAACCCATGCAGACACAGGGAGAACATGCAAACTCCACATAGAAAGGACCGGACCGGGACGCAAACCAGCAACCCTCTTGCCGACAGTGTCATAGCCATGTGTGCCACTGTGCAGCCCGAAAGATGAATCATACAAGTAATTTTCATTAAGACCAGACAGAGGCAGAATAATTACATCAACAACAACAAAAAATCACCACAAGTTATGCACTGCAGGTTTGCATGTTGTAAACATAATAAAATAAAGTGCATGAGAACAACTTGAAAACTTGAAACTTGAAAACACAGCCCGTGAGAACATAGAGGTCTTTAAGAAAACAAAGTCTAGAACAGCTAAAACAGCTAGAAGCCGCTTTGAGGCCAGAGCACTGTAAAGACCGCTTCAGTGACACTGACTTCATCATGTCTGAATCACCTGTGAGGAAATATTTAACATAATTATAGCATTACTATAATTACAAACTAATGTATTGTTAGTGTTTATTATGGTGCTGTGAGAGTCATGGACATGTTTTTTTTTCCTTATAAAATGTATGTAAGACAAAAGTGTTCCAGAAACAAATTACAAACTGAAGCTTTGAATGTTTCTAATCATCAGGGAAGCTGTTGATTGCATGCAGTCTGTTTTGCCCTGTAGCCAAGCCTTTTTTATTTTAATCAACAATAAAGGCTGCACAGTGGGATACAGTGGAGTGACATACACTAAGGAGAACAAAACAGAACTGTAAAAGAATGAATGATATAAAAAAGGCAAAATGTGTTTTAAAAGCTTGTTTTCAGGCAGTGAAGAGAAAATGCTGCCTACATACTTGCATCTTTTTCTTTCTGGATTGTTGGGTTCTAATTATAGGATTTACTGGTTCACTGCCTTTAGAGACAAGAAAAGAAAATCCATTCATATATAAATGCACATCAGGTGGAAATAGCTTTTCAAGGCTGAAGTTAAATGGAATGTCACCCATGAGGTAATTGGTGAGATTATCCTATTTCACAAAGGGAGACATGGTGCTTAATTGACCTTTATTTGGCTGATAAAATTGGAGAAAACCATGGTTGGTGCTATACAAGGAGTCTTTTGTCTTAAGGTTAAAAAAAGTTTGAAAGTCCTCCGCAAGCAAAGATGGAGAGACATTAATTACAAGCTCTAAATCTGGATGTGTGATGTAACTTGAGCTGATTCGAGAGTCTAGTGTTAGACAACACGTGGAAAAAATAAAAACTTTTAAACTATTCAACAATTTGTTCTCATTTTAGTACAGGAAGTACAATTTAAAGCCAGACAGTGCTTTTGAAAAGCTTTGATTTTTGACATCAACAGCTTTACACTAAAACCATCTGTTTCATCTTGCTTTCAGACCGAAGAATCGTACTTTGCCACTGTGAAGCTGATATACACTACCGGCTACAGCATTTCATTAGTAGTGCTGACTGTTGCCATGTTAATCCTGTTGCTCTTCAGGTAGGACCAGATAACTGATACATTCAGATAGTCCAGAGAAACAATCACCAGAATTTGAATTATACTTCATTTGAATTTGCCTTCTCTCCCCTCACAGGAGGCTGCGTTGTGCCCGGAACTTCATTCACATCCAGCTTTTCATTACATTTATCTTGAAATCTGTGGCTGTGTTCATAAAGGATGCCGCTCTGTTCTCAAGCGATGACACCAACCACTGCACCCTCTCCACTGTAAGATAACCATGTCGACAACAAGAGGTTTCCCTGTTCTCGTATTCACACGTCACGGTCATCACACTCTCCTGTTTTGTACTAATCCCTCCTTAAAATTCATTCTCTGTCCTCTTTCTTCCTGTTTTTGTTCCTGTCTAGTTCACCTGTAAGGCCTCTGTGGTCTTCTGTCACTACTGTGTAATGGCAAATTTTTTCTGGCTCCTGGTGGAGGCTCTTTATCTGAATTCCCTACTGCTCTCCTCCTTCTATCACAGTCGTCGGTGTCTGTGGTGCTTCAGCCTGCTGGGATGGGGTGAGAAACCTTGACATGCAGCTTCCCCTGGAATTAGTTTCGATGAGCTTCAGACTAAACTTTGAAAGTTTGGTTCCGATTGTATAAATCCAATTAAATCTTATTGTCCTTACAAAAATAAAAGGCACATTTTGTTTAGCAGCAGATGCAAAGATTACAACAGGAGGGTACTTAAAAAGTTTAAAAGTTAAAACATTTCTAGGCAGGTAGGAAAATGCTTTCATAAATATAAATTCCAATTGTTTATTTTTTTTAAAATCAATTTAATAAAATTCAAAGTGACTAAGAAAATGACAGAAGTTGCTCTGGACAGATGAGTCGTAATTTGAAGCATTTGGCTTCAAATTATGGCAGTGTGGAGAGTGTTGCAATAATGACTATCTGCAAGCGGCAGTGAAGCATGGTGGAGGTTCCTTGCAACTTTGAGGCTGCGTTTCTGCAAATGGAGTTGGGGATTTGGTCTGAATTGTACGTTGTAGTTAATGCTGAGAAATACAAGCAGATACTTATCCATCATGCAGTACCATAAGGGAGACATCTGACTGGCCCACAATTTATATTGTAGCAGAACAACAACCCAAACATACAGCCCTTGACTATAGGAATTACAGTATCTTCAGCGTAAGGAAGAAGGAGGAGTCCTGGAAGTGACCGTATGACCTTCACAGAGCCCCGATCTCACCATCCTCGAGTGTGTCTGGGATTATGTGAATTGCAATTTCCTTCACAACCTGTGTGCAAGTGTGCCCAGAAGAATTAATGCCTGTTTAAAGGCAATACAAGTTCTACACAGTACTGTATATATATGGTATATTCTAAGCTTCGTATGAGGTTAGTCACAACCTTTATCTCACCGTTTTGAATGTGCTCAAATCTACAACTATGTATAACAATTTTCTGTCAAAAATGCCTGAAATATTTGGGAGTACTGTGAAGTCTGTTTTTTCCCTTCTCTGAAGTGCGGTTCTGTTGCTTATTCTGTTCATCCACCTGGTACATTATGTACAGGATGAGTTGTTCTGTTTTTGATCTGGCGAATTAGATGTGTTTGCACCAAAATCCTATAATTTGATGTTCAAAAGGCTGCTTTTGTGCCTCTTGGAGTGCACAAATATGTGTGTTGTGTTAGGCTCCAGTCCATCAGACTTGTACTTGTTGTAGAACATAGTGGGTTGTTTTAGAAATTTGTTATGTAGAGATTGGCTATTTTTCCTTCTTTCTACAATTTACAGGTGTCATTATTACTTCAATATACACACTGAAATGAACAGGGATAATTTTAAATATGTATTACAAGCATCTTCATACTGCATACTGGATATTTTGCATTCAAATAGTGTATTTTTATTTCTCCAAAGAGCCACTCAATGAGGAATTTCAAATTGATCTTTAAATATTGCCCAATAGTATGCTTGTTTTTTTTAATATAAAATATAAAATACATCTTACTGTAACCTTACACATGAGATAAATTGAGAGCAACACAAAACAATCAGATGAATTATGTACGACATATTAAGATGGTCATTCATTTTAAAAACTATTTCAGTCCATCTTAATTTTTACGGATTTAAAGGATTTAAACTTTAAAAATGCCTTTGACCATTGTCCCCAGCCTGTAGCATTATTATAGCCTGAAACACTCCTGTCTCATTGTCATCATCTACATTATCAGACAAACTGAATTTAGACTTATTCCCATGGTTGTAAATGTTATCTCAAAAATATATATACAGTAGCAGACACTCACTGGCATTATATTTTCTAAATAATGAAATGTACAGGTAGTAGATGCAGCTATAGAGGCACTAAACTGACGGGAACCACCACATGAAGCTTCTGAATTATTGCATTAATAGAATTTTTGCTGGAACTATTAATGCATTTTGGGAAATGTGACATTCAGCCAGCAAACCGATGACTGTGTAATTATAATTCAGCAAGTCTTGTGCATTGATTGCATCCCATTGACATTAGTGTCAGGTTTTCTGTTCTTTTTTTTTTTGGTCTCGCTGCAGGTGTACCAGTGCTCTTCATCATCCTGTGGATCGGAACAAGGCTGTACTTTGAGGACACAGAGTTTGTATAAACTTCCACTAACACTTCCATTATTAACTGTAACAACGTCCAGCACAGTGTAGCAGATTTATCAGTGTCCACATTGAAAAGTAAGGAAACTGTCTGCGATTAGAAGCTGCTTTTTTTCTTATTTTTTTGTCACATACAGTATTTGCATTCTAATTTGCCTTCATTTTGTCCTCACCAATATGACTGCTTTTTAAGAGATTGCCTTTTTGTTCTGTAGTCAGCTGAATTCATTGTCCATAACCCTGGAAATGATCTTGCACAGACTGATTAAAGTGAAAATTGCATGTCTTTCTACACAGATGTTGGGACATCAACGAGGACTCGCCCTACTGGTGGATCATAAAGGGACCTATTGTTGTGTCTATAGCGGTAAATAACACTATTGTGATGAAATAAGCAAAGTGATCAAAATGATGGATCTTCCTTTATGCACCTAGCAGATTATACATTCTTATGGAGATTTTTCAGAGACGATTTATGAGAAAGGATGTGTAAAAATATCTTTTGTGCACTTTACAATTGCGAGACACGGCATTCTTTCACAGCAGTCATGGCCAATTACATACTCGACTACCCATATTATTGTATTACATTGTTGTGAGCAGCGTGTGACTTAAAGCCTGTTAAGGCTTTTGCTCAGTGAAGCTGAACATTGTTCACTTAATTTTGTATTCTTCCTTTTTTTCTATCAACAGGTCAATTTCATGCTCTTCATGAACATCATCAGAATCTTGGTACAGAAGCTGAATCCTCGACTCATCCAGTTCAATAACTCTTCTCAGTACAGGTAATCCTTTAGCTGCAGACAGAGCTGGGGACACAATGAAAGTGTCTGAACACTGTATTGTTTATTTTATTCGTCATTTTGACCAGACTACCTAACGAAGAGGCATATTTTAACCAGAAATTCCCAACTGAAATTTGCGTTTATCAAACGTAGCCTTCATCTTTCCTCACCCATCCTGTGATTCCAAAGATATGTCCATGTGACCTTCTTATGTGAACTAATAGTTTGATGGTCATTTGTGATAACCACCAAACCAGAGATGAGTCAGTCTGGCCACGTCTACCTTTCAACTTCCCATGAGGCTTATCGGAATTTGTGATGCAAATAGGTTCACTAATATGCTAAAGGTAATGAGGCACCTCATGCATATTTGCATCTTTTAAAAGAGCTATACCAAACTTAATTTTAATGATCCTTGACTTAATTGCACTGGCTAGATTAATATGTTTCCCTGCACATACATATTTTAATATCTTCACTTGGAATCATGCACCTGCTGCTACTTTTCCCCCTCACAAACAAAAGCTGTGTTCAGACTTACGCACACACAAACACACGCATCCTCTTGATTGACACCTGATTATTAGTGTGTTTGTATGCATGACGCACGATGCGATCCAGAGCAGCATTCCGATATAGATGTACAATGAATGGCCCTTCAGGTAGCTTCACCTCCTGAATCTTGTTTCTTTGCTTCTGTGACACAGGCGCCTGACCAAGTCCACCCTCCTCCTCATCCCTTTGTTTGGTACTCACTACATGTTCTTCAATTTTCTGCCTGACTACGTCAGTGTCAACCTGCGGCTCTGTATTGAGCTCTGCATGGGATCCTTCCAGGTACACATGAGAACTAACACTCAATATTCTGGCAGCAATATCTTGTAATACCCAGAAAACACACTTTACACTCAGCCCTGTGTGCTACCAAGCAGAATTTAATATGTGTTAAAATGAATCCTTCCAATCTGTCGTACCAAAGTCCAATTGATCAAAATGACTGCATTCAATGTACACCACATCCCGAGTAGATCCATTACACCAGTGATTTAAATTTGAAAGGCAGCATAGGTTTTTGTGTTATTTATATATTTATTTATTTTCCACTCTTAAATGCATTCAGCTTCAATGCTTATTTAGAACTGTCTAAATAAGCTAATAGGTGACACAGCAGCAAGTAAAATGCAAACTTAAAAGCCATAAGCAAAAATTGTCATGGTATGGCGATTACAGCTCTAAAATATCACTTTCACTGGCCGTCCATAGCATCAGAAACTCAGCTGACTTCTGGCCCTTCCACTGCCCCACACAATCTCACACATACACAAACATAGCACCACTTGTTCCCCCTCTCCTGCTCAGTTGTGATGTAAAATGCATAACTGTGTTTGCAGAATCATAAAAGAATGATATTCTGATATTCTGAGAGAGAGAGAGAGAGAGAGAGTCACACAGAGTTTTGTGGAGCTGAGAGGTTTAATCAGCAATGTGTGAACTAATTTGACAAAGTTTCAATGTGTGTACATTTAATAGGCGCACACTGCACATTTTACTGTTTGCAGCAGTGCTTTGCCCACATAAATCTAGACAATTGTTTATTCCACTTTTGCAGTGGAAGCTCTGTTTTGAATTCACATTCTTCAGCCTATCAGCTCTTGTTTGGGTCTGACATTTAAACTATCTCCATATCATGAGTGATCTTTTTCATTACATGGATTAACCCCTGCATTTTAATGGCTGAGTCCATCTCTCTCTTACAGGGGCTCCTTGTTGCAATTCTCTATTGCTTTCTCAATCAAGAGGTCAGTGCGAGCCACACCTCTCAAACACTAATCTCAGCACATTCACACAGATAATTTACACCTCTCTGTAGAATAAGTCTGTGGAGCCAGATCTTATGCCAAGCAAGGGGTGGGTGGTTTAAAGTTGTCAGGGTTTAAAACGTGTGATAATTTCCCCCTTCTCTTCTGCTTATTGCATAAATGAAGGCCCTGGATGCTAATATAACCACTGTGATTAATGTGAGGTCAACTCCTGACAGTCTGAGGGCAACACCACTCTGTATTTTACATAATGACTCAAAAACCCATGATCGTCTGTCTGGTGCATAGAGCTGCATGGGTTATAGTTATAAGTCACTTAATAATCACATAGTATGATGGATTAGTTTATATGATCTTGATCTTATTATTGTGTACATGGAGGTGAATACACAGCTTTAGTTCATTCATGGATATTTCTCTGATGCCAGGGGGAAATTTGTGATTTCAAATGTGTCCAACATTTCCCTGATAATAAGCCACAATAATAAACCAAATCATACTTCACAAATATCTAATATGAATTAAAATGAGTTTGTCCTTACAAAGAACACAAGTAATTGCATTTGGTTTAGTTTTAAGCATTCTGGTTAGGTATGAAAATTGATAACAGAGTCATAAAGTCTTGCTGAAACTCCAGGACATTGCAACTCTCAGTTTAGAAACAGCTTCACACACAATGACTTGTATTAAGAGCAAAACTAAACATTTTAAGGTTTTGATTTCTGTGATATAAAGTAAACAGGGCAAAACATGGTCATAAAACAGTTGAGACTGTTTCCCCTCTTAGGGTTAGAGCGAACAAGGCTGACGGCGCCTTGTAGCCTATATTTCACAGCACAATATTGATTTCCTTATTTAACTTGTCAAAAAAAGCAAGTAAGCATGGTGCAATGTTGCCCTTGCATAATTAAATTAACTTGTGTGTGGCAGGTGCAGAAAGAGGTCCACATGCAGTGGCTGAGGTGGCAGGAGAGGAGCTATGGGGTGGTGTCGCCTGCTGCAAAGGGCAGCCAGATGGATACGCCCTTCTAGAGCATTTGAATTTGCCTTTATTCATGTCCAGTTTAAACAAGCTGTACTTTCACTGACCATCGCTTCTGTGTATGCCACTGTCTCCATCAGGCTGTACAGTTGCCAGTGGCTGTCAGCCATGCACCATAAATCCTGAGAGGCCACATGTTTTCATTGCAAACTGTGTTTAACTCCATCATAAATACATTAATACATCACAAGACAACTAATGTCAGTGTGTCAGGATGGACACATTTTTAGATTTGTCATTACCTGGCCAAGTTAAAGAATTGCTACAGTATTTCGTATCAGATTAGCCCTAAGGATAAAAAGTGAAACGACCCATTTGAATATCGATTTGTACGCTGGATTATATCCCACACAAATACACATTAGGACCCATGCGATAATGAAAAATGTAGTGATTATGAATGACTTTTGTAACATTATATTAAAGAATTGATTAGTTTGGACTGTGGGAATCATCAGCTGGTTGTTATTTCTCGTGCAGCACATATAAGAATACATACAAGAATAATCGAATGTGTATTTATAATAAGTGTAATGTTTACACTCTTTTTTGCAACTTATTATATTTATCATTACCTCATCCAAATAGCATATTATGTTTTCACCCATGTTTGTCTGTGAACGGCAAAAAGCAAACAACAAATTTTGATGACATGTGTAGATCTATCGAAAAATCTTATATATTTTAGAAACCGAGCAGCTTTCCATGGAGGCTCGAACCCTCTGAGCACTTTCAGACGTTTGTTTATTAATTCCTTCACCAGATATACATGTAGGTAAAAATGAAATACTTCTATTGATAGCAGCGCTGTGGAATACATTTCGATAAAATTGTAATTTTTTTGTATATACGTGCCTTTCGTGTTTATCTGTTATTTGTTTGTAATGAAAACAGTGGCATACTGCTAAAACCATGTCAGTGTATGCATTATTAATAGGTTACAGTCAGTCTAGCAGGTTGTGTTCTGTCATGTCTTGTGATCAAAGTCAGTAATGAGTATGAACTAATTATCTGTGTCTCTGCTGCTGTCTCAGATTCAGTACAAGAGTGACAAAAAGTGGCCAAGTTAAGGTAATAACTTTACATAATATAATGGCAGGATTTTTGAACCTGCGATTGTGAGTCTCCCACCACCAACCAAACTAACCCACTGTTTGTCTCAGATTAAACACAAAAGATATGCTTTACCAAAAAAAAGTAGGGATGCACGATATTATTGGCATATCGGCAGATATTGGCTTTATCTGCTGATAACTAATGACTAAACTAGTAGGCAGAAAAAGCTGCTACCACCTTTACCTCTATGCTAGTGCCCCCTACAACTTATTATTTTTTTATTCGTATTTATTTTACACAATAAAGACATTTTATATCCACATCGTAGCGGTATTGTATATTTATATTGATATCAGTTATTGGCCCAACCACTCCCGATATATAGGCATATCAGATATCTGCAAAAGGTTCAATATGGTTAATCTCTACCCAAAAGATCTATAGGGGGAATGTCTGTCAACAGTGTTGTTAAATACAGTCATAAATCCTAAAATCAAACACTAATGTTTGTTCTACAGCTGAGATTATTCAGTACTAAAAAACATACAGTAACTATATAATCAGTTGAGTATGTGTATTTTTTATTGTAAGTTATTGTGAAATTAAATATGTCTTCATGAAGACCCTTTTGACAATGTTCTATACCATGCACTACCACCCTGTTGTAGCTTTATTTGTGATATGTAAATGGTATATTTGCCTTAAATTGAATGTATAAGTTGCTTCCAGTTGTTTTAAGGTCACTTTTTTCTTGTGCCTCTCTCTGTCTCTGTCTCTCTCCCCAGTGTGATGTTTTAATGCCTTGTTCAAATGTTTTACTTGTTATTGCTTCACGATGGTTTTCTGCATCTGCCCCACCATGGAAGATAACTTCCCTTGGCAGCTGCAGCATACTGACTCAGTATCAAAAGTTAAAAGTCATGGCAGTCTTTGTGGTCAAGTGAGATGCAGATGCTGTGATACTGGAATAATATTTATCCATAAAGTAGTTTTTGCAAAAATATTTCTCTGTGGGTCGTTTTTTCTTAATCTTTTCGCAATAAATAAAAAAAATTGAATGAGTGAAGTCATTTAGAGTTTCATATGTGAAACAATAAAGCCTGTCACTGGTGTGACAGAATCTGTGATATCCAGTGGTGAAGCTGCAGACATAACACTCAGACAACTCGTCCGCTCATCTCTCTCTTTCCCAATTGCTTTACAGTGGCCTTTGCAGACCAGAAAGGATGTTGTTCTTCCATATTTGCATAATAAGCTTCTGCTTCAGAACATAAAGCACACTCACTCTGCCTTGTTTGTCCATTCAACCATCAGTCTCTGTAAAGCCCCTTTTCCTGAAGTAAAACACTTTCTTCTCCTCACTCACTCTTTTTCTACTGCTTTTATCCTGCACATGAGGGTCACAGGGCTGCTGGTGGGTTACACACCCTGGACACGTCACCAGTCCATTGCAGGGCCACATAGTGAAAAAACAACCATTCAATCTCACATTCACACCTATGGGCAATTTAGAGTGTCCAAATGGCCTAATCCCCAAATCTGCATGTTTTAAGACCTTGGAAGGAAGCCGGATGTGATGCAAACCCAGAGTGCTAACCACTACACCAACCGTGTGGCCTGTTTTTCCTAAGGCTACGAAAAATCAAAGATATGTTATGTACTGTTTGGAAGCATAAATTCTGTGTCGTGTATTTATTGCAATCTGAGATTATTGTTGCACAAATTTGCATCACTATGATGCACAGAAAATAGCCTTGTGGCTGTAAAATGCTGTCACAGAGATGTTTTCTCGTCACACAGCTGATGATCCAATCCAGCAAAATTGGATTGACACAGGGTGTGTTGGATTATTGGATGAAAACCCTAACACAACAAGATAACAGGCACAAATTACTGGAGAAAAGAAGGGGGGGGGAGTGCTTTTTGAACATCTGTTTATAAATGTGTTTATTCTTGGCACGTTTATTTTGTCATTTTGTTTGTTTGAATCCTTTAAGTAGTCCCTTGAGGCACAAATAAAGTATTGTTGATTTGATTTTATTTTTTTTGAACTCTCCAGTCCAGTCCTTGTGACTCCCATGCTCCGCAGCAGCTGACTGACTGGCTTCACCTCTGCATCGGGGTTCAGAGCAGAGCAGGGCCAGTTCGGGCATCTTGCAGCTGCCTGCAGGCCTGACTGCTGCACTGTGTCTGCGCTGATTTGGGATTTGTGGAATGGGAACTTCCTGAGCAGGATGTGGAGTCGCTACATCGCCGTGGACCCACTCCCTCCCCTGACACAACAGAGCGAAGTTGCGGCTGCATGAGCCACATCTGGAGAGGACAGAAGGCGCCTTTTTCTCCCCCCTCCACATCTGGAAATCGCTTTTGTCTCCGTCTATTTCCCGGTGTCTTTGTGCGGCTATAGCTATCGCGGGTAAGTCGCGAACACGAGTTCCCCCTTTTACAAATCCTGTGAATGACATCATAAGTTAGTCCCACAGCAGGCTTTACGCTTACTCTGTTTCTTTGCTATAAAGGTTTTCTTTAAACACCGCTGCAAATTATTAACTTTGCATAAATTACATTAAGTTGACATCAGACAAAAACAGTTGCCTTTATTTAAATCGGGTAGCTGAATAAGAGCTGTATTAGTTTCTTTTGTTCTGTGCAGAACAAAAGAGCCCCGAGGGATGATGAACTTAATAACAGGCTGCTTTTACCACCCCTCTGTTGTTTTGCCTGCTTAGACATGAACTGTGTGTCTGTGTTGCTGCTGTGGAGAACAGCATAATGTCACTGCAAACTGTTCATAATCTCTCCAGAAGTCATTGAATTAGCCAGAACTGGACATCAAGAGTCATCAAAACCCTTCACTTTTCAACCAACTTGTTCAGGTCTTAAAGAAATCTACAAGTCCAGACACTATGACTTGGATGAATGAGAATCTGCACAGACATATTAGCTTTACTGCCAACCGATGGGATGAAAATGCTTTTATAAAACTCTTCAGCAACTTTTCTTCTTGAGGCTACTTCAGTGAAAACGTCTCCTCTTCCCCTCCACAGGCAGATTCAGGTGATGACTCACCTGTGGACTCTACTTTCAGCCCTGCTGCTGGTTTCGTCAGTGGCGGAACCTCTGAACGGTCCTGAGGAAAATGCAAATGAAATCCTGAAACAAACCGATGCAGAGTTAATGAAGAGCCAGGTTCGTGAGTAATAAGGGTGTTTCAAGATGCTTTGGGGGCCCTGGACCAAAGGGACCAGGGTGTCTCCTACGGTGAAACTAAGGACATTAAGGGTTACATGTTTTGGCACCAGTGGACTTCCACATATAAACTCAAGAAAGTGTCCATGGTTGGCTTGGGTCAGGGAGGCATCGGCGGGTCTTTGAATACTTATGTCTAGTGACAGCTTAATCATGGGCGATTATCTGTGATTTGCAAAACTCACATTATAGGGCTGAAAATGTTGATGGATGAAATAGACTTTAGATGGTTTTCAAAGCAAGAAAATCATCTGTAGAAAGACTATTATCAAATTTAAGGGGGCTCTCTCCATACATTAGAGAGATTCAGGTGTATTCATAGACTGTATATTAAAATTTGGTGGTAGTCCTATGATTAGAAAGGCCTGAGTAGGATCAGAGTAGTAGAATAAGTAGTTACCAGGGGTCGACTCAAGTGACAGCAAAAAGAACTCGGTTTGAATGGAGACCTCTGAGAAAATGAGTCTGACTCTCACTTTTTTTAATATCACTTCTGTAAATGATGTTCCCGTGTAGAGGAAAATAGACAATAAATCATGACACATGAGCGTGGACACCAGCGTGATTGACAGCAGCTTTTGCCTGTTTGCTGGTGACTTATGTGAATTTCCTGTTTGAAAGATTGACATGGTGCTGTTTAAATTGTGAATCTCAAGTCTTTACAGTAGAGTGTGTTTTGAAACTGGAAGACTACATTCATTTTTACTTCTTTGAGCACAATGGCATTGATTACAATCAACTGTTGATTTGTCTGGTTTACAATCAGGTGATTGAAAATGCAATCCAAAATCTCAGTGAACCTACACCGAGCCAAACACCAACCACATGTGAGTTTTGTCTTATTTTTATGACTTTTTAAAAGCTTTTTTTTATGACTAACATCCAGTTTCTTCCTTAAATTGCCCCATTTTTTTCTATACAATAGCTGCTCCTTCAGCTACCACTAATTCTCCAAGCTCCAGTCTTGCTCCTCCATGTCCAGGAAACCAAGTGATGTTGGAGAGCAGCTCTGGATGTGGCTGTCCATCTGGCATGATTTTGGAGGTGGAAGATAATTGTACCTGCCCTCTTGGCTACATTATGGAGGGACCTGCTGAGTGTAAAGGTGAGAGAGGTCAGGATCAACAGTGGATCTCAGCCTCTTAAAGGTGCTGTGTGCCATGTAGGTAAAATCAATATAATCATAACTGCATTTAGTTTGAGACATTACTTTATGCAGATAATGTGAATGAGGCATGGCGGGCAGGCTGTACTCTGCATTTTAAGCAGTTTGCAGCCACTGAGTTAAGGTGCAGTGAGCGATAGAGCAAATGAGAAAGATTTAGAAAGATTTTCTAAATGTTAATCCTCTCGATGAAGGGAAAATATTTACTGATAATATCAGGATATTGAGTGAAATATGCATTCAATTTGGAGAAGGTAACCACTACTAGACTACATTTTTGTCACAGCAAATATGCAATTAATATTACAGCATATTATAATCTGTAAACCACATGTTGCCACATGATTCCAGAGCATGTTTCGTGTGTGTGTTTTTGTTGGTGTGCACAGATGCTGAACATTATATTTGCTCTAATCAACAGATACTGATGAGTGTGAAGGAGAGGGACCTGGACCGTGTGGTCTTCATGCCAGCTGCACTAACACCCCTGGCTCTTACTTGTGTAGCTGTCTCCGTGGTTACCTGCTGGGTGCTGGAGGGTGCCAGGGTTTGTCAGCATCTGTGTGTGTGAATGAGTGTGTGTTTATGTGTGCGAGAGACAGAGATAGAGAGAAAACCCATTTATTTTGTCCAAAGCATCACTGTGTTGACAACCTGTGTGTGCTAATGTGGATTAAAAAGTGTGCATGTTGGAAAGAGAGTTTCAGAAATGGTCACCTGTGCCATGCAGCCTGTGTGATGTGTTCACGAAGCACATGTGCTTTTTGGGATTTACAGATATAGACGAGTGTGCTCTGGCTGCGGTGACGGGCCTGCAGGCTTGTGAGGGTAACGCTGAATGCAAGAACACACCTGGTTCCTTCACCTGCTCATGCCCTGTAGGATATGTAATGGCCCTCAATGGACGAGGCTGTGTTGGTGAGACTGATGTTTATGACATCCGTTGTAAATGACTATGGGCTGTGGATGTTTTTAAGAGCAGCTGCACTGAGGTCGTAGTGAGGTGAGAGTAAGGTACATTTGGCAGTTTTTTTTTTTTCATGATTCATCAGTAATTTTATAATAACTTTTCCATATAATGTAAATCATATCAATTTAATTTATACTACCCAAATTTACAAATCATAGTTTGCCTTTGTGGGCTTTACAGATTGTTCAATGGGAAAATTCTGATGTGTGATAGTACAGGAATGTATGAATGAGTGAATGTGTGAAGCATTTAGAATGACCATCAAGACTACACAAGAGTAAAGTGAAATGTAAATACAGAACATAATGCATATCAAGTGGTTTGAGACAGAATGAGTCCTGTCTACAGCCTCACTACTAAGTATGTGGTTTTAAGGGAGGCTTTGACCAATCAGATCACAAGAAAAATGTAAAAAAAAAAGGAAAGAGACTAAAAAAGAGTCAGTAAATACAACTGATGGTTTCAATATCAGCAGATAATTTCAGAAATGCAGAGATTGCTTTGAGTCATCTGTCACATATGAAACAAGTACATCTGTCTGTGCTAATCTGATTAAAGGAGCCCCTGAGAGAGAGCGACAATCCCAAAGCAATGATATTTTAATAACTTGCATGTGAAACTCAAACACCGACCTACTGCAGCCTAAACAATAACTAGAAAATACATTTATAATGGAATAGCAAATATATGCCTTGTTCACATTTGACCTTTACCTACATTAGTCTAGATTTAACACTAATAATTAAACTAACAACATATTCAAACAGCATAGTGCAAAATGTGCAAAACAGTCAAGCCAGCGCACTGAGATGTCAAAGGACTGATCATACCATTCTAACTGATTCAAACAAGACTGTACAATGAGAGCTTCTTTTCCTCTCACTGCAGATGTGGATGAGTGCAGCTTCGAGGAGCAGTGTCACCGTGAGCTGGGTAATGTGTGTGTAAACACTCCTGGCAGCTTTATGTGTCAGTGCCAGCCGGGTTTCAGAGCGGCGGCGGCGGCGGCGGCGGCTGCCTGTGTTGGTGAGTCTGTTGTTAAACCTCACCACAGCAGGATAAAACTCAGGTCCAGATTTGATGTGGTGCCTCAGATTGAATTGAGCTCGTGCTTGAAAGAAAGACTTTGCAGGTATAGTGAGCATCAATCTGCTGCTTTCCTGCTTAGTTTCTTTTGTTTCCTAATACATATTTTATCTTTCTTTTCAAAAACAGCTGATTCCTCTCTTGCCCTCTAAACTCTTCCAAATTCTGTATCTCATTCTTTTTTTTCGCCTTACATCTGTTCTTTGCTGTCTGGTCCCTCCTAGGTCCTGTGTGTCCAAACTACACTGTTTGTCAAGGTATGAAGAGCTTTCCATGTTTAACACTTGCTGCCTACCGCATCATAAGCCACGTTTGGGATCTTTAGATAAGGTCTTCCTAAATTGTATTTTATATTTCCACCATTTGCCTTTTCTTTAAAAAAAATTCTGTCATAAATTAATGTCAAGCTGGACAAATGGCAATAAAATATCTGGACAAAGAAAATTGCTTGTTATTTTGCAGCAGCTTCTCAAGCGTTACAGGGACAAAATTTCACACCACTTCTGTCTAATAAGGAATTGATTGAAGTTTGGTGACCAGAGAATTCACTGGTATCTGCATTAGTTGCCATTAAATTAGGGAGAGCATAGGATAATTTTATTCCAAATTATCACAGAGCAATAAGTCAATTAAAAACTCCTGCACTACTCTCTTCCTCTGTCTCTCATCTGTGTCCCAGATGTGGACGAATGTTCGGAGAGTTCTGCCGTGTGCGATGGTCAGGGTGTGTGTGAGAACACGCTTGGGAGCTATAAGTGTGTTTGTCGACTAGGTTACCGGGGAAACGGCACACACTGTGAAGGTAAGCAATTAGTGCTGATGTCGCTCCATGAGAAAACTCTGCTTCCTCTAGTCGGGGTCAGCTTCCTTGCGTGCGCATTTTTTTAATGCTTGCTTTTATTCCTTCCGTTGAAATTATTCCAAGTTAAAGGACATTTATTTAATTGAAATAAACAGAGGTTTGGGTCTGATTTGAAAAAGACAAATACTATGTGCTCCCTCTATACAGATGAGAATGAGTGTGCGTTTGGTGGTCACGGCTGTGATACCAACGCTCGGTGTGGCAACATCATTGGCTCTTATTTCTGCCAGTGCTACCAGGGCTTCAATGGAGATGGATACTCTTGTTTTGGTGGGTAAGCAGGGTGTGTGTTTATACATGCTTTACATACAAGTTTCCCACAGGTGGTTCTCACTATCATTAATCTTCTTTCAATGATATTTGCTGTGTTCCTGCACGCACTTGGGCACGCCGTGCTCACTAGACACCAGTCCTTTAGTGTTGTTCTTGTTTACAGACATTGATGAGTGTGCTGTAAACAATGGCCACTGTGGACACAACTGCACCAACGAGCCGGGAGGATACAGCTGCCAGTGCACTCCTGGGTATCAGCTGGACCAAGATGGACACAACTGCACAGGTACAACACAGAGAGGGAGTCATCATCTTCACATAGTCTTCACAAGTGGTATCACATGAAACAACAATCAAAGTATTTTCACCTTATTTACACTTGCACAACCAACACGCCAACTAATCCACCCTTATTTATATAGGAGATTTCAAACAAAGTAAATTCAAGTAACAGGTGAAACACTATTATTGTACACACTATTACGCGTACCTTATGAAGTGCTGATGTGGTCTTCAGCTGCTCTAAAACATCTACTTCGAGGTTCGATATGTTGTGCTTCCACATATGGTCTTTTGTATACTTTGATATTAATGGAAGGTTATTGAACTTATTGTTGCCTCCCTATAATTTCAAACTAGTCATGCCATTCCCCTCTGATCTCAGGCATGAATATTTTCTTTTCTTTTTTTTCCTTTTTTTTCATTATCTGTAAATTCTGTTGTGTCTGAAAATCCCAGTAGACCAGCGGTTTTTGGAATAGTCAGACCAACCCACCTTTCTTCTCCATTCTGACACTTGTTTGAACTTCAGCAGGTCGACATGTAGACCATGTCTACATGTCTGAATGCATTTGCTGCCACACTATTGGCTGCAACTGGAATGACAGGTGTACCTAAAGAAGTGACCTGTGAGTGAAGGCTGTTAACTTTAAATTCAAATTTGTTTGACATTCACTCTTTGAGACTAAGAGGTGCAAAAACATTCAATGATAGAAAAAGCAGTAGAAAAATAATAAAGTAAGTACAAAGATATACAGAAATAAAATAGTGTTAATGTAGCACACCAGCACAAGGTGCTGACCTTCACATTTACTGTCTTGCAACTATAACTTTTGCAGTCTGTGAAACAATTCATAGTGTAGTGCTTTCAAGATAAGCCCTTATCTCTACTTTTTACTCCGCTAAAGTGGACATCAGAATCACTGTGTGACTCATTAGTAACTTGTGTAGTACGTTATCTTCAGCAGCAAGTGCCACTTTTGGATTCATTAGCTTGTCATTTGTTGCAAACCCCACTCACCCGGCCCTCCAGGCTTCCTGAAAGAAGTGCTAGAATGACCTTCATAGTATAATACTGTTCAGCTGAACTCTCAGTGAGTCCCTATACAGTGCTGTGGTCATGGTCATGACAAAGCAGTTAATTAAATGTCTCTGATCCCTCAGATGTGGATGAGTGCTCAGCACTGAATGGGACCTGTGAGCACATCTGCATCAACACTCTTGGATCTTTCCAGTGCTCCTGCAAGCCTGGCTATCAGCTGCACATCGATGGCCACACCTGTGTCGGTCAGTCACTGCTGTTTACTCACTCGATTCCTGCCATTTTGGATGAGCATCAGTTATGTACCAGCATGCAGATGAGGCAATAAAAGCTATAAGTGCTTTTTTTTCTGACTGGGATTCATGTGGAGGATTAGTGAGATGTCAAAAAGCCAGGCTTAGATTGGGATATGTTGTAGAGAAGTAAGGCCATGATTCAATATGACTTTTACCTTTTGTGCACGTGTGTGTGTGTGTGTGCGTGTGTGCTCTCAGACATTGATGAATGTAAACTCCAGAATGGTGGCTGCTCCCACGACTGCACCAACTCTCCTGGAGGACACGTGTGTCACTGCCCTCCTCCTCTGCTTTTAGACACAGACAACCTCACATGTAGCAGTAAGTCTCTCACTTAATTGCATTCTTTTGAGTTGTAAATCATATATCTGCCATATTATACAAACCCTGTGATAGTGATATAGTGATCCACCTGCACAACAAAGGCATAATTATTCAATCATATACAAACAAATAGAAATAAAATCTGTCTGTCTGTCTATCTATATAAAATATTTTTATAGTGAAGAATATAATGTTATACTTCCTATCTGAACAGATGTTACGTCTTGTAAGTGGAGAAACGGCGGGTGCGACCACACATGTACTGAGTGGATCGAAGGCCATGTGCAGTGCAGCTGTCGAACAGGTTGGAAGCTGGGCGAGGGCCTGAGGAGCTGTGTGGGTGAGACTTCATTCCTCACACTGCCACTACCTTTGTTAATTTGTTCCTCTGTTCGGGGCAGGGCTTTTCTATATTAGGATTTTAGAAAAAAAAATGTTCACAGAAAAGAAGCTGTTTATTATTAATCATGATTTATCAGTGAATGATTAGGAATCTAATCGTCTTTGCATCCATTTTGCACTCGCCAGGCTGAAGTTGTTAATATTATATTAGCATATCAAAAACAAAGTAAGGAAATAATGTAATAGAATAACCTTTACACAGTTTGGCAGGGGTCAGTCTTTCTAGGACAGTCATCATGATGCTTGTGCAAACAGTCCAGAAGGAAATAGAGAAGGAAACTGACTTACAGCCTGATTTTCCAGTGAACTTTATCTTTGTCCTTTGTTATGAGATGTGAATGAGTGTGGTGACTTTACAAACGGAGGCTGTGAGCAGCTCTGTGGAAACCATCCTGGTGGCTTCAACTGCAGCTGCAGGGAAGGATATGAAGTTCGAACCGATGATCTCACCAAGTGCCAGCGTGAGTCAGCCAACATTTAGTGATGATAAATCATGCATATAAGAATATTAGCAAAAAAAGACTCTTATCTTTGTCCTCATCTGTTATTGCAACTATGATTCTGCTTTTCCAGCTGTGTGCGACCCTCCCTGCCAGAACTATGGAGTGTGTGTGGCCCCAAACAGCTGTGACTGTCCTCCAGGCTACCCTGGTGTGGGCTGCTCAGGTACAAATATGTACAAATATGACTATATATTATACAGCTATGTGTGCAGATGCATATGTTTTGTGTGATAGATACATAGGTTTGTCATTATTCATGTTACGTTCAAAATATTGGGTGGTAATAGCCTGAAAACTTTTGGTGATTTTTATTGTTGATATTATTATTCTGCATCCATTTCGAAACTTAGTAACCTTATTTGTTTTCTGCGTCCATCATCTAAAAGTGGCTTTATCATTCAATTTTTCTCACCTGTTTGAAGCCATTGCGGTTTATACGCCCTCAATGTTGCTGTTGCCTCTGTCTGTCTTGACCTAAAACAAATTACTCCCTGTGTGCAGTGTGAGAACGTTACTGGGTGAAACAAGATCCAAGCATCACTGAATTGAGAGAGTTGTGCTTCATTTCTGTGTTACATTTGATATGCTTTTTGAAAGAACATTTTCATATTAGGACTGTTACTTTGAGTCAGTACGATGTGAATGCTAAACTTGATTACACTGCTGTGGGAAATGGATGAAATTGAAAGAAATGAAATCCATATTGATCTGTGTGTTTCAGCCATGTGTTCACCACCCTGTGCCCATGGTGGTACCTGTATGCGCTGGAACAAATGTTTATGTTCGCCTGGTTGGACTGGAACAGGCTGCCACACAGGTATGAGTCCCAACATCCGACATAATGACTGTTCAGGGTAAGCACTGTAAAGTCATAATGGGTTGAATAGGGTTATATATAAAGATGGGTATATAATGGTATAAAAGACAAATAATGATGGTTGTATAAGACAGTAATAACACTAATATTGGTTAGGTTTTATAAGAAAGTATTATGATTCTCGTTTCTCTGTATGTATAAAAAATGCAATACAAAATATTCTCATCTGATAATAATCATATTTAGTTGGATTTGTGTTTGTTTATTTACTCTTGCCTCGGTCAGCGGTGTGCGAGTTGCCCTGTGCTAATGGAGGTCGCTGTGTGGAGCCTGATACCTGCCAGTGTCCCTCCGACTACACCGGCACACAGTGTCTTTTGCGTGAGTAACGTAACTAGCAGCAGCTTTGGCATCAGTCACAGCGGGTAATGGTGTCTGTCAGTTCACATCTGTCGCATACAATGATACAAAAACAAAAACCAGAGACTTTTTTTTTAACCACTCCTTCAGTGGACAACTAAGATTGGGCCCATGTCTGTTTCTGTGTGTTGTAGCTCTGTGTACTCCTGCCTGTCAAAATGGGGGAAGATGTGTGGATGTCAACAAATGTGCATGTGTTGGTGGATGGCAAGGAGCTCGTTGCCAAATAGGTGGGATTCCACTCACTGTCGTCACATTTGCCCATTGTTACTATTACTAAACCTGTATTTGTTTTTTGTTTTTTTTGATTCATCTGAAATATTAGCATTGTTACAGCTCAGTAAACTGTAACCATTAACATGTATAGGATATTTAGTTGTGGCTAATTTAATAAGACACATAAAACCTCAAGCAGTGACTAAGAATAAAGACACATTTACAATACATAACAGAGATTATAACAAACCATCACATTACAGTAATACCTTAAAATGACATGAGTAAGGAGTAACCAAAAGAAGCTGCTTTCAGAATCCTGTCATCACAATCAAACTTATCTTTACAAATAAAACGTATTATGATTGTTCTTTTCTTGCACTAATTTATGCACAGCAGAGCGCTTGTTTTAAGACAAGTTTACCGTAGTTCTAATTATTATATTTTCACTTAGGCCACAAGGAGATATTGCTATATTTAAAAGGTTAGCGGCAAGAAAGAATAGGAACTGCTTGTTAATGTTATGCAGTGCCATTGGCAGCCAGTCAGTGGTGCTGTGTACATGTGCATGTTTAACAAAAGAATCACTGAGTACAAAGCGAGGCCTGCAAAAACAAAAACAGAGACATAAACTTAACTGTATGTTTTATTTCCACAGTGACGGTGATGTTATAGATTTAATTGTTAAACTGTGTTTTCTTCTCTGTTTGATCAGAGCCCGTTCAGTGTCAGACACCGTGTAAAAATAGCGGAGTGTGTGTGGGCCTGAACAGGTGCCGCTGTGCCAAAGGATTTACTGGAAACCTCTGTCAAACAGGTCAGCGTGTACGTGTGTGTGTGTGTTAAAAGACTACTGTCTTCATTCCGCATTAAGAGTCTCACTGTGTGCTGTGTCTGTAGCGGTGACCACCCCTTGTGTGCCTCCCTGTAAACATGGTGCCACCTGCAGTCCTCACAACACATGCAGCTGTCCAGAGGGCACTGCAGGCCTGCGCTGTGAGCGACTGTGAGTACGAACAATTCCAGCGGCAAGAACAGAGTTACAAAAAACTGTGAGACCTTGTGTTCATTGTAATTGTCGAAGCTCCCTAAAATCACCATACATTAAGGATTCCTGACCCACTGCTGACGTTAACAACAGTTTACATCACTGTAAACCAGTGGAAATTAAAAGTGTGAACAAAAATGTTTTGGGACAAAAGTGACAAATGTAGAACATGATCATTGCACTCATTTAAATATTCCTGCAGATACAGTTGTTCTGTGCAATAATGCACCTGCTGTTTTGTTTTTGTTTGTGTTCAAGGACGTGTCCTGTAGTGACCACAGTGGTCAGTATGGCCCGCGCAGTGAGAAAGGCATTTAGGGAGAGCTATGTTGACCGCTGTGGACCACTGGGAATTCAGCTTTGCAATAAATACAGGTAACCTGTTTTTCTTATTAAATCCTCCAATTTGAAATAGTTCATACATTTATTGTCATTAAGTAGAAGTATCAGACTATCAGAGTTTCATCACAATATGTCTAGTGTCTACCATAGAAAAGTAAGTATAACGGTAATACAGAAATAAACATTTTGTACCAATATCAGTGCTTGAAGTGGGGCGGTACTGTCCACTACGCAGTATAGGCAGTTCTTAATTTTGAGTAGCGTCACTTTTATTTGTGGCACATCTCACATGATGCATGCATGGTTCTCTGTTTGGGTTATCTGTCCAATTCATTACAGTCATTGTACTATGTGACATTCACCCAGAGTCTAGTGTTTATTTCTAATTAGTGTTTAGAGGTTTTTTGTTTTTTTTTTAATTTTCATTGTAAAACAAGAACAATATCTATCAGGCAGATGATCTGTTGTGGCGACTGCTAAAGGGAATCTATTAAGTGTCATTAATGTTTAGTTATATTAGTTATATTTAGTTATATTCACTGACTTCTTGCCACATTTGGATCCTGTAGGACAGCATAGTAACAGGACACCAAATGCAATGGACTACATGCTTGAGGTTTAAATAATTGTTGGAAATTTTAAGGGTAATCTAAATATACAGGTTGGCAAAATGTTAGTTAGTTATTTTAATATCGACTAAATATTAAAATAAATTGATCACACCATCATTTGTTATCTTATTTTTTCCCACTTCATGCACTGGACAATACTAATAGTTTAGTATTCGAGGTCTTGAAAAGTTAGGCCATAAAATAATGTAAGATTTGAATATTTAGACAATAATTTACATGTGTAAACAGTTTCATTAGATCTTTGCATTATAATAATTGTTCCCTATAAAAAAGCTGTGTCTGCTGCATGGTTTTATTTGCAGGATAAACCAGGCACGCGTGTACCTGCAGGCCTACAGGGTGGGCTACAAAATTCAATGCCCGGAGAGGAGCGGCAGATGAGAGCAGTGTTGTCTAAAAGCTCCTTGTCATGAGGAGACATCACAGGACTTCTCTGTGGCCAGTGCCACATTTAAATCAAGCCTCCTTGTTGAAATTAAATGTCGGGTTCAAGGCTATTTGTTTGGTTTGTGTTGTTCATGTTAAGATTCTTCTTTATAAGTTATGTACACAATCATTTACTTTTTACATTGCATATTAAATATCCCTTTAGTATCATAATGTACAAAAGTTTAATTATTCCTACTGTTTTTTTTACATATGTGTGTTAAATTTACTTTATTTTACAAAATGGTGTCAATATTTTTCCCGTTTTTGCAGTCTGCAGCCTCATTTGTTCCTGTAAAATGACTTTCAATGAAAGGTTGTGCTTGAAGTGTTCACTTGAAGGAATGATTGTACTGACAAAAAACTGTCACACAAACACACACAAAGTTACACTAAAATTACTGTCTGAATGACTGGACCATCGCTGTAAAAGTTTGTGTAATAATCCCACTAAACGAGACAATACAAGTACTTTGTCTACATTTGTGCATGAGTTTCATTTTGAAATGACATAAAAGTAGCACTCTGTGACTATATAACCTTTTATTGCTCTTATCCACAAAGATTGGAGGTGAGCGGACTGGACACATGCCTGGATGTTAAAGATACTAAGTTAGTGTTTAACTTGCTTAGCACCAACTGGCAGGTAGTCACAGTAGTTTAGCAGTAGGTTTAGTAGTTTAGACTAACGCCAACTCCAAATAATCAGAAGTAGGCTCATTAATGTTGCACAAACAAGATGTTTGACCCCACGTTTCTATTACTCTGTGTGCTTACACTGTGTGACTGTAAGAAACTGTAATGGAATAAAAGACATTAGCCATTAGTCATTTCTAATGTCAATCAGGCAATGTCTATCTTATTATGTGATGTACAGGTCACAATATGTGATGTGTGGGCTTCATGATACTGCCTATTCTGCGTATAATATATTCTATATCAGAATTATTCTCAACATGCCCACCATTGGAGGCTCCACCCTCGAAAACATGGAGACAGTAAAGAGGTGGAAGTACTCCATCGTTGTTTCATAAAAAATTTATTTTGCTTTTTAATCAAAATTGAACTTAAACATGAGCCAACATTGGATGGGACTGGAAAAAATTCGTATTTAGAAAGAAGTGCTGCAAAACACATTTAAATGCAACCTCCTCGTAAACTTCACACATCTAAATTGACACTGTTTCACCCAAGTATCTCTTATTTTAAAACCCGAGAAGTGATTGTTCTTGTGGCATTGTCAACAAATGCTTACACATATGAACATGGAATCTGTATTATTAGTTACTGTTTTATTTAGTATTAAGCTGCAGTTGTCATTTTCAGACAGTAGAGGGTGACACTTTTACTGTAGTTTATGATGGTGTTTTGTGAATCATTGACTGAAAGGTTGTGGGGTTTTTTTCACTTTCAACAAAAAAGGGAATCAAACTGTTACACATCAAGAAAATGCATTTTGAGGAAAAATATACATTTCTATTCATCTCCAGTGAATATGAAGCAGATCACCGCTGTTGCAGTTATTAATGTAGGCCAACTGTACTGGTAGATTTCTCAAGACAAATACAGTGCATAACATTTTGTTTTTAAAAATGTACTTGTTCGTTCATTAAAAAGAGTAAAAGACACGAGCGAGGTACTCAGTTGCTTCCCAATTAACTGTGTGGTTGTTATGACAACCAACACCAACAACTGCTGCCGTTGTAGGCTGAAGGCCGACGCGGACTGGACACGAAACATTTGCCCTTCTCTCGGCTCCGTTGATGTGCTGTAGCCCGCGACACGATGGTGACTATGATAGTGTTAATAGTGAAATAAAGCTCAGCTGTCTGCAGCTGCTTTAACGCTCGGTTTGTCGTTGGATCAGCCGCTGCTTTAGTCTATGAACCCCTTCAAACGTTGTTGTTTCTTTCTTTCTTCTTTTCCGTCCAGCCTCCCAAAAACAAAGGCTCGAGTAAAAAGGCTGCAAAAACGAGGACGCCAACACTGATAGACGGACTGACCAAGGAGGAGTTGTCCAAAGAGCAGGTCAGAACTGGACTGTGTAAAAGTTGTTCTAATGCATCACACAAATTTTCATTTTAACTTGGAAAAAAGCTTCCGAAAACATTTAAACCCGTGTGCTAAACCGATGAGATTAAAAGTCATAATTATGAGATAATCCCAACCAGAACATCTCTGGTGACAGTGTGAAATGTACCTGCTTGTTGGTATGTATCACTCTGGTGTCAGGTGCTGGGTTGGTTTAATGCAACACAACACCCACCGTTGTCTCTTAAGGTATCACCAGGCATTTTGGAGTCTTATTACTGTCGGAGTGTGAACACTTGAGTCAAGTTTTGTTAAAAGTGAGTGCGAGTGTGTGCAGAGTCACTCACACCTGTGTTATTTTAGTGATACGCTGAACTGTTTGGGCCATGAAGGGAGAGGAAACTATGCAAGCTGGGGTCGCCTCCCTCAGAGGGGGCATATGAAGTCCAACTGTGTCGCAGCACCACCATTTGTTTGTTATATTTCCAAGGCTCCTCCAAATGCTGCAGACAAATGCATCCATCCATTTTAACAGGAGGGAAAATGACAGTGTTTGAAAAGAGATGCTGGTGAGCAGCAACAACAGAACATTTGAAGAAGTCACATTTAATCATACAAACCAGCCTGTAACTCCAATAAATAATGAAATAGTAAATAAATTGCAGTTTCCGTAGAGCTGACCATCTCATTTCCATTCAGCCTCTGTGGCCCACTGTACGTCCTCTGAAGGAAGCTCTCTAATCCCCAGCATCCGTTTCTAAGCCAACACTTGCCATTGAATATGTTGTTACTGCTAGAAAACCACAATTCTGTTGACAACATTTCCTCACAACAAGTGTCACATGGCCACTGAAGAGAAAATAATGGATTATGTGCACCCACAGATTACAGATCCTCACATAGCCCTGGAGACGACAAATTCCTGAGATTTACCTTCATGAGACATGGGCTGGGAACATACACCTAGCTGTGTTAATTATAAACCACTGCACATGATCATTGTTTGGCTCAGATGCAGCGGACATTAAAATATATTTTTGCTGTATTTTCAGCTGAAGGACCACATTGTGCGCCTTCGGGAGGAGCTGGACAGAGAGCGAGAGGAGAGAAACTACTTTCAGCTGGAGAGGGACAGGATACACACCTTTTGGGAATGCACAGAAAGAGAGGGACAGGAGGTTATGGCTCAACTGAAAAACATGGACAAGGCAATTGAAGAGGATGAGTGGCGCCACCAAGTTGAGATCAAGGTAATTCTAGAAAAATATAGGAGCTGTTGTTGCAGCTACGCTAAATCACTGTTAATATCAAGAGCTGGATTTTCACAAGTCTATATTTATATGCACTCTGATGACCTCATAGGCTGGTCTGTACTCCTTTTGTATTTTTAATACCAAAAAAAGGACTTAGTTACACTTGAAACTACTGTAGTTTAAAGGGGCTTCATATTACATTTGGTACTGAAATACTAGAGACCACATTAGAAGCAAATCTCCAGATTCAGTCCAGTCAGTGAAAGGCCCGTAACCAAGCTCTGCTGCCTCCTGCACACTGCAAAATGAAGAAAGAGACATTAATAAAGGCAGGGGCCCAGCAAAGCCTAATACCCACCGCAGCAACTAGTGATAGATCAAAGCAAAATTAATTTCATATTGACCATTTGAATTTTTACCTTCCTCCCTAGGTTTACAAGCAGAAGATGAAGCATCTCTTGTGCGAACACCAGAACACGATCTCCGAGTTCAGAGCATTCGATTCACTCTCCACTGACGTTCGACAGAAACAGCAAGAAAAGCTGGAAATTAAGCTTTATAAGGAAATGACAGCCACCATGGCAGACATGCTCGTCAGCAATGAAAACCTTGTCAAGGAACTTAAACTGGTTTGTAATCTTTAGAAAATCAATTTATTTATTTCTTTTAGACTATATATTTTTTTCCACACCAATGCTATAAATATTGGCTTCACTGTTATCTGAACAGAAACACCACGAGGAAATGGAAGAAACAAGGAATAGATTTGAGAAGCAGCTCACAGGTAAATCATTTTTTTTTTTCAAAGTTGAATTTCAACCCCATGACAATAGCTAAATTGGTGTGCCATTATTTAGTGGTGTGTGTTTTTGAACAGAAATTCAAGGCAATAATGAGAAAAAGATGGAATTCCTGTCAAAAGAGCTGGAGGAAAAGAGGAAAAATGAGCTCAGCGAGAGAGAGGATCACTGGAACAGGCACATCGCTGGTCTTATAGAAGACCATAACAACGCTCTGAGGGCTGTTAATGAGTGTGTTAGTGACATCCCACAGGTTCTGGATAATTGTGATTCACTCAAGGTAATTTTGAATTATAAAATTACCAAACTATTTTTTTTTTATGTCAGGCTTCATTGTCTTTTTCAGACACAATTTTCTTGTGTCATTTTATTATTTTACTTTTTTTTCATGCTTGAAAGAAACAAATTCATTAATTCATTCATATTGGCTATTCTTAGGCACAAATTAAAGAGATGAAGATCCAACTGAAGAAGAAAAAGGACTTGATCCCTGTTTTACAAGATAACGAACATCTTGCTGAGCGCCTCTTGAAAATCAAGGAGGAAATTGCTGAAAAAGAGAAAAAAATTGACAGAATTAAAAAGGTTGTTTCTGTTAATGTTTGTCAGTCTTTTACATTTGGGTTTTATTATTTCATTTGCTGAGCATGTGTTTGGCAACTGACATGTAGCATACTGCTCGTGAGCTCAAGGATCATTTATGACCGTTTTTGACATTTACAACACAGATTCATTCTGACACCCATCAAAAGCTCAAAGACGCGCAGCTGAACGATCTGAAAGCGAGTCATGAGGCAATGAAACAGAAATTCACCAAGGTAATCATTTAAAACAACTTGCACAGTGCCATGTTGCTCAGATGTTGTATGTGTGTGAATGTGTATGATGTGTTTATGCCACACAGCTTCAGCTGGAAAGGGATGAGCTGTACAAGACGTACCCTGAGATAATTCAGAAGGAGCAACACAGAACAAGTCTAAAGAGTGCACTGCTGGAGACGAAGCTGAATTCCGTGACTGACCACCTGGAGAAGATGCGGACTCAGCTCCTGTCTGTGCTTTCTGCATCAAATATAGACCAAACAGCCCTTTGGGAGGTCACAAAGAAAATTGAGGTATGGTTGTGCTGTACTGTATATCTCCCTCATTCAAACTATGTAATTGATGACAATTTCACTTGTACTTTTGTGCTTTTCACACGTAGGAACGTCTTGACTTGAGTAATGATGCAATTAAGGACTTAGAGTTTAAAAGAGCGAAGATTTCCAAGGTTAGTTTTGAATTCATGTATTTTACTGACGACGCTTTAACATTATTTTTCACAATGTTAATATATTTATGGAAAACGTTGTCTTGCAGGCACATGAGGATTTGAAGCTGGTCTGTGAAACAAAGCTAAGGACTCTTGGTGTCCCAGTTGGAGACTTTTGGGCAGAGACTCTTGGGCTCAGTCTGGCTGGAAAAAGTCCCGAGGAGCCTAAAAATCAGTCCAAATAGCGTCATTCATCGTAATGAGTTTACCTGTCACATTGTTAAAGTTTTGGTCTTTAAATAAACTTTAACATGAATCCAACGTATTGTAGAGAATTTAAATTAAAGATATGAATCTGCCTTTTTTAAATAACAGTATTTTATGCAAGATAACAGGTATGTTTATGCATGGCACTAGGTCCAGTTTAGTATAAAAACTATTTTATACAATTGAAAAGCGTCAATTTGAATAGCTCATGTGCGTGATTATTATCATCATGATGCAATTGACAGAGATTATTGATAGTGGCATTGGCATTTGTACAAAGGTGTGTTTATAAAAGTCAGTGGCACAGCCACCCAACTCACTGAACCTTGTACATTTAAAAATAAAAACATGATTATATCAACCTGTGTATAATTTGAAAAGCTTAGTATTAAATGCACAATAACAAGATATGTTTATACATAGCACTAGGACCAGTTTAGTATAAAAACTATTTTGTCCCTGTCCCTGTTCCAACGCATCAATCAGTTTGGGGGTCCCTGCTCTAAGGCAAAGATGACAACTTAAAACTATATATTGTTTTCCAAGTGTATGTTTTACATTTTACATTGGAAAATCAGAGAGAACTATTCAATTTAATCCTTTGCATAACCCACGGTTTGCTGACAGTGCTCCACTTGCCCCCTATTTGGAAACCAGCGTTTTCGTTGAATAATTAAAGCTAGTTTTCCCAGGCGTGCGGCTTTTGGTAATCCAATCCATTAGGGGGCGTTGTCGCCAAAACGTACGGTTCTAGAAAAGAGAGTGCACTTGTTAGCTCGTGTGACCTGCTGCGTGTCCTCCAACCGTCAGCTGCTGCGAGGAAGCCGGTCGTTTAAGGACAAGAGCGGTAACATCATGGTTTTCGAGGAGAAAATGATTACAAACGGAGAACCTGAGGATGTAAGTAGCTCTTGCGGTTTTAAGAAAGAACCGCTACTCTAGGTATGTTTGGTTATATGTGCTTACAAGCCATTACACCACGGCTAACTTAGCTACATGCTAATGCTACCGCTCAAGCTTCTTTCGTCGTTCAGAAACATGTTGGGGCGAATTCATCCTCCTGCATCACATTTACGTTGTCTGCAGTTGCATATGTAATGTTTAACCGTTTAATTAAATCGATGCCACAGTGAGAATACCCTAGTGTCCTTTGGTGTAATGTGTATGATGTAACTGTATTTCTGTCTCAGGAGGAGGACGAGGAGGAGGAAGAGGAAGAAGAAGAAATGGTGGTATGTTCATCAAAATATTATTAAATTGCATAAAATGTGTTTGTTATTTAAACATGAGCAATGCTTTCCAGTTTTTGGTTAAAGCTTGTGTTTAATATGTAGAACCCGAGGAAGTAAAAGAGATGGCTTAGAAGGATTCTACATCTTGTCTGATAATTATGGTATATTAAAGGAGCTGCATGTAACTTCAATCGTTCATTCACTGTCTACTGCTTTAATCCTTCACATGAGCGGGTTTGCTGGAGCCAATCCCAGATGACATTGGACTAAAGCCAGGGCACACCCTGGACAGGTCGCCAGTCCATCTTAGAGCCAAAACACAGACAAACAACCATTCACTCTCACATTTACACCTATGGTCAGTTTAGAGTGTCCAGTTACCCTCTGCATGATTGTGGACTGTGGGAGGGAACTGGAGATCATGGAGAAAACCCACCTGCACACACAGGGAGAACATGCAAACTCCACACAGAAAGTCCCTTGTTCCGACCAGGTCTCAAACCCATGTCTTTTTACAGCAAGGCAACAGCACTAACCACTGTGCCTGTGTAAGATTATTCATGCATTAATCATAATTTTATTATGCCAGTGATCATAACATGATTATAAAATGAGACATTTTCCTAACTGCCTCTCTTGTGTACAGTGGCCTGTAGATTGACTGGTATAAACTTGAGTCTGGCTCCATTTTCTGATAAAATTGATGTCATTCATGCTCCTTTTATACCTCAGGTAAACACTAGTAGCAGACTTACACCCACTGTTGCTAAAGTAGAGAGCAACAAGTAGTGAGTGAGTTGTTGGAGGTTGTATAGAGATGGAGTCAGCCAATCCCAGCTCAACAGACTCCAACAGGGTCTGTTCAAGTCTGATCAAGTGCAGCCTGTGGAGCCAAACACATATCCTCCTGAACAAGGTGAGAGATTTGCTTTGCTTTGTTACCTCATCTTGTCTGTGATTAAAATTACTACAGTCTCCTCTGTCACTCTTTTGGCCAGATCCTAGGAAGGTTACTTACGGCTTTTGTAAGCTCCCGCAAGCATAGCGATGAGGCTACAGTTCTGTTGCAGTTACATGTGTTGCTAGTGACTGTTTTTGGAAATTAAATGTATCCATACATTTATTGTAAATAACATATTACACGGGCCACACGGCAGATTAGTGGCTAGCATTGTTGCCTTACAGCAAAAAGACCTGGGTTTCGGGACCTGGCCCCACTGAGGGCCTTTCAGTATGGAGTTTGTATGTTCCATGTGGACATGGGTTGTCTCTAGGTTCTCCGGTTTCCTGCCCAAGTCCAAAAAGATACAGAGGTTAATGGACACTAAATTGACTGTTGGTTTGAGTGGGAGAGTGACTATATTTGCCCTTTTGATGGACTGGCAGCTTGTCAAGGGTGAACTCTCTGGCCCACATGTGAAGGTTGTGGTAGTGGACAATGAATAAATTGGTTACATAAAACTCTGACTCCAAACAGATGTTACAAGCCTTGAAGGATTTTGTATTTGTGGATAAAAGGATATCATCACTGTGAGTCCTTATACACATACAATATGTATTTTCAGTTAAGCAAGTATAGTATGTATTGTGTAATATTAACATTGTCACACAGCAATGCCACAGCCACTAACCATTTTTTAACTTTTCACATGCATATAATTTTTTATCTCATCTGTACGAGTATAAATCTGTGCAATAAAAATGTAAAATCATCCTGTGGTACTGTGTGTGTGTGTGTGTGTGTGTGTGTG
>JAFBJR010000180.1:5634517-5675208 GCA_016785285.1 Brachirus orientalis | reverse complement strand
TATATATACACACAGTGTCTGTGTGTGTATATACTGTACATTATATGCTATGTTATATACTGACTGTATTTTTATCGTTTGATATTTTTGTCTTCATATTTTACCTTTTTATTTTATTCCATTTCTAGTCCTATTTTATATTTGCACTTTGCCTCTTTGAACTGTTGCTGCTGTAAAATTTTATTTTACAGACTGCAGATTTGTTTTGATGCCACAATTGTATGTAATGGGGAGCTGTATGACTCTTGATACCCCACGTACTGAATTTCCGTTCTCACACAATTTAACTGCAGAGTCTGTACAAACAGTGACATTTGCTGGCTTTAATTAAAATTATGTCATTATATGACCATGCTGTGAAACTACAAAATCAAGCTGTTAAGATGGTCATTGAAATGTGTTTGTCAAATTCTGCTGACCTGAAATTCTGCTTTATGAACAGTGTCTCCTTGACTCTTGTGCCACATGGTGTACTGTTGATATTTTATGTTTCCTTGCTAAACTTCAGAGATAAACACAGATTATTGACCTGTAAGACTGTTTATGAACACTGTTTATGTTGAATTACACTTTCACTTGAATCTGCTGGGCTGGTGTGGAATTCAGCTGCTGTACTTGATTCAAGGTTCGATTTGTAGAATGTCCAGAGATTATCTTCGACTTACCTTGTCATTTAATAACTGGAGGTTCTGTTGCCTTTCCATCATCTTAAACCAGTGTGGTCTTTCTCCCATGAACCCTGGTTTCATTACCAAGCATTTTCACCCAGAGAGCTGCAGCTTCCTGGATATTAATTTCATGCTCTGTACAAACTAGAAACGGCTGTGTCTATTTTATAATTGTACTTTGTCTACCTCTTTCACCTGTTGCTGCTGTAAAAGTGTGTTTCCCTGGTTGGGGATCAATAACTCTCTTATCTGATTTTATAAGTTCAGTGGACACTTTGGCTTTTGTAATGAGATGTTTTCCAATATTTAGTCTGGCCTTACTGAGTGCAGTCGCGAATGTTTTATCTCCTGTTGAAGGAGGTACATATTCTGAATGTCTTGTGTTTTTTTTTTTTTCCCCCAGGATCCTCTTGAAACACTGCGACAGAAATGTGAAGAGGCTGAACACTGCATCCACACTCGAGAGCGTCTGGAACAGTGTGAGACCAGAGTTGGCTCTAGGTCTTCTACAGAGGAGGATTGCACTGAGGAACTGTTTGACTTCCTGCATGCTCGTGACCACTGTGTAAGTATAACAGACTCCATTTGAACCAAGCAATAAGCTATCATAATGCACCACAAAGCAGCCTAGTTTCCCGAGTTGTTAATTTGCTTGACATGTTAGAGTTTCGCTAGCACTATTTTTCCCCACATAATGTTCTGTGGTAATGTCTGTGTCAGCCAAAAGAATATCATTAGTCTTATTTTCTGACAGAATATGAAGCACACATGTTCACAGAATATTTTTGTCCATTTGCCAGGGTTTAGTGCTCATAGGTTGCCTTCGGCACAACTGTTAAATAATCCACTTTTAATTTGACGATCCATTATCCTTTCCCAATGGTGAAAGAGACAATGAGCAAATTGCAAAGGTTGCAAATAAATTTTCTATATTGATCGTTATATGTTCTGACAGGTTGAAAAAAAACATGTGCATTAAGTTCTCATCCTTATTTTAAAAAATATTTTTACAGCTTCATGTGGCATTGCTCCAATGCAGTATATACAATGGGTAGCCAAATTTTCATACCCCTTGAAATTTGTCACATTTTGTCACAATACAACCATAAACATAAATGTATTTTATTGGTATTTTACATGATAGACCACCACAAAGTGGTACATAAATGTGAAGTGGAAGGAAAATGATACATGATTTCCAAATTTATTTACAAATTAAAAAAAAAAAACCCAAATCAATACTTTGTGGAACGACATTTTGCCGCAATTACAGGTGCAAATCTTTTGTCTCTACCAGCTTTGCACATCTAGAAACTAACATGGTGGATGGTGTGTTCAGAGTGATGTGCAGTGTTAGCTTTACACCACAGATAGCATTTTGCATTTAGGCCAAAAAGTTCAATTTTGGTCTCATCTGATCAGAGCATCTTCTTTCACATGTTTGCTGTGTCCCCAGTGACTTCTGGAAAACTGCGAATGGGACTTCTTAGGGCTTTCTTTCAACAATCACTTTCTTGCCACTCTTTCATAAAGGCCAGATTTGTGTAGTGGACGACTAATAATTGTCCAGTGGACAGATTCTCCCATTTGAGCTATGGATCTCTGCAGCTCCTCCAGAGTTACCATGGGCTTCTTGGCTGCATCTCTGTTCAGGGCTCTCCTTGTTCAGCCTGTAAGTTTAGGTGGACAACCGTATCTTGGTAGGTTTGCAGCTGTGCCATACTCTTTCCATTTCCAGATGATGCATTGAACAGTGCGCTGTGAGATGTTTAAAGCTTGGGAAATCTTTTTATAATCTAATCTTCCTTTAAACTTCTCCACAACTTTGTCCCTGACCTGTCTGGTGTGTTCCTTGGATTTCATGATGCTGTTTGCTCCCCAACATTCTCTTAAACTTCTGAGGCAGTCACAGAACAGCTGTATTTATACTGAGATTAAATTACACACAGGTGGACTCTTATCATTAGGTCAACATTTGATTTTTCAGCAATCATCAGACAACTTCTGAAGGCACCTGGTTGCATTCAGAGAAAAGTCAAGGGGGCTGAATACTTTTGCACGCCACACTTTTCAGTTTATTTGTAATCATGTAGTCATTTTTCTTCACAATTATGTACCATGTGTTGGTCTATCATGTAAAATCCCAATAAAATAAATTTAACATGGAAAAAATGTAGAAAAGTTCAAGGGGTATTTAGGCTTTTGCAACCCACTGTATTGGAAGTGAAGCTTGAATTAAAAAAAAAACCAAAAAAAAATGCAAATAGAATTGCAGTCCCAGTAAATGTCAGGAAGATCGCAATTAGATATTTTTTGCAAATCATTCAGCTGTTGCTTAGCTTACCTTGCCTTCTACTGTGTTTTAGTATGTGTACATAAACAAATAATGTTTCCTGTCCTCTCTCTAGGTGTCACACAAACTCTTTCATTCTGTCAAATGAAATCCATTCTGGTAGATTTGCTGGCTGAAGACATTCTTCAAATTGTTGGTTGGGGCGAAATGGGTAAAAAAAAACATCCACGTGTTGATCTGTATGTTGTAACTCTCAATGTAAACTATAATGTGTGTGCTCATGTGAAAAGACAATTATTTAACAAATTAAGCTTGGTCAGTGTTTCATTAAAGTGGAAACTTGAAAATCTTACCAAGTGTCAAAGGTTTATTGTAAGTTATGAGTCATAGTTTGTAAATGATTCCTGAAATTTTGAACCACAACTGATTTCAGTATTATGTAAGTTACAGGTACTGGACTCAACATATTTTTTGGCAATTAAAAAACAAAGGAAATATTTTATAAAATAACACCATGTACTAAATTCCTGTTCTCACACAATGTCACTTTGCGGAGTGGGTACAAACAGTGATAGTTGGTGGCTTTAAATATGTCATTACATGATCATCATAAAAACTACAAGATGTTAGGTCAGTGATTGAAATGTATTTGTCAAATTCTGTTGATCTGTTCAATGCCACGAACAGTGTCTCTTCGACTCTTGTGCCACATGGTGTACTGTTAAGAATTACTGTTTCCTTGCTGAGCTTCAGAGAGAAACACATTTTATTGACCTATGAGTCTGTTTAATTGATGTACACTTTCACGTGGCTCAAACTTGCTGGGCTGGTGTGGACTTTAGCTGCTGTATTCGATTCAAGGTTTGAAGTGTTGTGTGTCCTGAGATTGTCTTCGATTCGCCTTGGCTTTTAATAGTTGGAGGTTCTGTTGCCTTTCTGTCATCTTAAACCAGTCTAGTGTTTCTGGTAGCCTGGTATCATTACCAAACATTTTAACCCAGAGAACTTCCTGGATATTCTTTTCATTTTATTCTCTCTACAAATTATAGTGGGGGATCACATCAGCAGGTTCTGAAATACTGGCACCAACAACCATACCACATTCAAAGCCACTCGGGATTCATTCGCATTCCAGTGACTTTATTTATTTCTATTGATGTGATGCAGATCTGATTTTTTTTTTCCCCACGGGCTGTGTGGACACCCAAGTTCCAGTTCTGGGCAGTTCTGATTTTTGAATCAGATTTAGTCCTAGATGGGATGCATTTCTGAGTGTGAATTATCGTATCAGGATATGTAGCTTTTTCTATTTAGCTTTTTACTTCTGAGCTTGTGCCGAGTGTTGTCAACACTGACCTTCACTGGCAAACGTATTTAAATTTTAGTTATTTGTGTTTAATAGGGGAAGATACAGTAATAGGATGAACTGCACAACAATTATCGTATAGTGTCACAGCATTTATAACTTCCCTAGAAGGGCCTTAAATCACACATTGTAAAACAATCACACATTGTTTTTGATCATGTGACTACCGTACTTGTGTTGACCCTGTAGGTCAGCAGAATGCACTCAATCTACATACATCTTTAACTGGCTTTTAAAAATACAAATGTATTTTTAAAGCATGAATTTGAACTAGGGCTTCAACTAACAATTCTTTTCTTAATCGATTTAATGTGTTGATTTTAACGATTAACCCAGTATTTGTTTGGTCTGTAAAATGTCAGAAAATGCTGAAAATTATTCAATTTGAAAGATTTCTTTGTTATATGGAGCAAAGAAATTATTCACATTAAGGAAGCTGAAAAGAAATCAGAAAGCTTGTTCAAATTATTAAAAAAACAACACTCAAGCCAATTTGATTATCACAAAAGTTGACGATAATTTAGTAATGATTAACTGAATAATTGTTGCAGTCCTAACACTCAGTATGTCGTCTTCATTATGTTTACGAAATGCATTGATTGGCTGCCATATTTGACTGGCTGTTTACATATTTACTGTAACAAGCAGCTGAACACGTCTGCCTTTTAAAGGTTGCTGGTAATTGTCAGTTCGTGTACATTTTACTCGTCACTCCAGCCCATTTCCAAGATGGCCACGGTGACCTCCAGTTGTCGAATACTATCGAGCTCTCTAACCTCGGCAGATCTGTGGTCAAACTCTAAATATTAAGTGCACCCATATTAAAGCCTTTAAGGTAGTTGCACTGAAACGGGCAAGTACTAACGGAGCGAGAGAGATTTCAAAGTAAAAGTCGCGTCAACGTATAGCCTGAAACCTGAACGTTGACCGGCTACAGTAATGTACAGTAATGCGACTTTTACTTTGATATTTCCCTCTCGCTCCTGCGGGAAGACGGACTTCCCTGGACTCGAGGCTGGGTAGTTTATAGGCTTGGCGGCTGACGTGTTGGATGTGGGTGGAGTTGGTCGTCCCACAGGGCGCTGCCGTCGGTGCCCGTTTCGGTGCAGCTGCCTTAGAGGCGTTAATACGGGGGCATAAATAATCCATGTAACTAGGCGGGAGCGATCCATGGAGAAGGCAACGCAATTTATCCACAGTGTGGAGGTGGACAGGCGCACTGCGGCGCTGCTGACGGCCGTTGCCTGCGCTGCCGGTGCTGCGGTGCTGCTGTTCCGCAAAGTTAGTGATTTCCAAGGGGCAAAGTGGAAGATCCAGAGAGCCAGAGCCCGGAGGACCGAGACTCTGCAGCATGCGCAAGAGGCTGTGCAGCGATACGCGGAGTCGGTGAGACTTCTTAATTGGCACTTGAAAGTAAAATAGACATTTTGATCAGTTATAGGCAAATTAATTGGCTTAATAATCAAACAATGTGTGTGTGAATTTTCGAAATTTCGAAACATTCGTTATTGTTCTACACTAATATTCTGTTCCCTTTCTTTTAATAACTGTGGAGCATATTCTTATCTCTTCTATTATATTCTACATAAAACTATTTGCATGCATAGTTCTTATTTTATTTCATTTGCCTAGCTATCTAGCCTTTTATGTATCTGTCAATCAGGTTTGCTCACGTCACATCATCGGGCTCTGGGATTTTGTTTATGTTTTACAGGCTGGATTAAAATATTGCTACTTAATTTTAAAAATATAGCAAAACTAATTCAAAAATAATTTGATATGACCCTACCTTTTCAGGAGGGGGTTGTTTATCTGATTCCACACTATAACATGTTGGTGTGTCTGTTTTCTAGCATCCAACCATTGACTCTGATGCAATCCTTTCAATGTCCATGTCTGAGTTGACAAAGCAACTGCAGAAAGGCTCACTAAGCCCTGAGGATGTCTTTTACACTTATATGGAAAAGGTACAGTATCGCATCCAAATGGACATTTATTGCATTAATCACACACAACAACCATGGAAGTTTCTCTGACTTTTCTTTGTGTTTAATCTGTGCTTAATGATCTATTTTCCACTGTGGAATTATCACCTTTAATTGGTAATTATCATAACACAGTGAGTCACAGACTGTAGTATGAAACTTTAGCTGCTAAACGAAATGAATGGAAATGAATGGAAGCACGCCACCACTTTTTGGAGGTAAAAAAAAAAAAGGTTCCAGCCTTCAGCTATGAACATTTAAATATCTTTGTCAATATGGAAATTAGCCTACAGCATCAGTCTGGCACAGTTAAATGTGAGTGTTTAGTGAATGTGTAGAATCCCTTTTGGAAAAGAATACATGCATATTACATACAGTCAAGGGTCATACAGTGAAATTGTTTGGATTAAAGCTGCTGACTGTTTAACAATTACTGGTATCTTCAAAAATATCAGATATAAGTTCGTGTCACTTTCCTTTGTGCATTTTACCATGTATATTTACTGAAAGTTACTTCTGCACGCAACATATGAAAGCAAGAAGATCCAGAAGATCCAGCACCCTAAAGCAAGGGTGTGGACCTCAGGTGAAACAAGGGCAGTTACGTACTCAAATAAAGAACAAGTAGGTATAGAAATTAGTATAGGTATAGAAATGTTTAAGGTGTGTGTGTGTGTACCTGGTAATTCCTTATGTTGTGGGGACCTTAATCTGTTTACACAGACATATTATGGGGACTTGTCTTCCTTATGGGGACAAAAATCAAGTCTCCATGGCATAAATTACTGCATTTTAAGGTTGACATATTTTAAAGTTAGGCTGAGGTTAGAGTCAGGGTTAGGGCACCAGTAATTACGGTTATGGTTAGAGTAAGTCATTAATAATTAATTAAGAGTAATTAATGTAAGTCAATGTAATGTCCTCTGAAGTCATGAAAAACACTCTTTGTGTGTAGTGTAAGGGATAAGTGAGGTCTCCAATGATTGTGGAGGCTCTACTCCAATGGACAGGTGGATGTCCTTAAATGTAGGCAGCTGTGTGCTAATGATGTTTTGTATAGTCTTTACACCAAGCTACGAACTCCCCAGGTCCTGTTTACTGCAGATGCTGTACCATGCCTCCTGAGGCCATATTGTAAAGCCAGATGCCGGTGTGAATAATTGTCTCCTGGACAGGGAAGCAATTGAGCTTCAAGGTTTATTTGCATATGCTATCCATCTTTGTGTAAAGTCTCTTCTCCCTAATCAGTTCTCCAAAACAAAATCACGCTTACTTTCCTCTTTTCCAGTTGTCTTGGCGGAAAGCAACATAGTGCATGTGACTTCCTGAGGCCGGGGCAAAGTCACAAATATTGATCAAGTTTGTTTTGGTTACTTTTTGCCAATATTTTGGGTCCATGACAATAAAGGAACATTACAGCACATATTTTTTTAATAAAGATCACATAAATGAACAGATATTATATTGGGTTTTTAATGTTGAATCTACTGTTGTTGTTTTTTTCCCTCAATGTCACTGGCACTAAGTAATCAATCCACTTGCCAACGCTTTATTTCGCTTCCATGTTTTACAAAACCAGCCTTTAAAATGGGAACCTGTCTGTGCTGTTCTTTTCCTCTTTTACAGACTCTAGAAGTAAACAAAAAGCTAAACTGCTGCACAGGGATTTTGCTGGATAGTTTTGACCAGCTGAAAGCTATTAGTAACAACAAGGACGGTCTCTTGTATGGAGTTCCAGTTAGTATCAAAGACAACTATGGATACGAGGTATGTTGACTGGTCTTAAGCACAATAAAAACTGGAGAAAGAACAATCTTAAGCGTATCTTAATCATCAACAAAATCTGATCATTTTTACCTCAACCTACATCCCAGAAAATGTAATCAAAATCTCTTAATAACATTAAAATGGCCCAGGAAGGGATTTGGATATGGTTATGAAGCTGTTACATTTTAAATAAAAAAAATTGTTCTTTAACTATCGCAAGAAACACTTAACACTTACGGGAGATGGGAAAGGTCGTGTGTTGATAAAAGGTATTCCCGCTCAAGAAAAGTAGTGGGAACAGTGGACGAGAGGCAAACATTACTACAATAATAATAGATGGGCACGTTTGCTTTAACTTCAGTTTGGAAACTTCAGTTTGTGCCACATCTTAATGAAACCTACCTTGTGACTTTCATCTGCTCTTATTCAACAATGTTCATGTCTTTTTTTTATATTTTAATTCAAGAATACTGACTCTACTTGTGGCTTGATCATTAATCTGGAGAAACCCATTCAGGAGGACTGTGTCCTTGTTAAAGTTCTGAAGAGACAAGGAGCTGTTCCCTTTGTGAAAACCAACATACCCCAAAGCCTTTTAAGGTAGTAAAGATGCCTTCTTTATTGTTTACCTCCACTATAATGTGCAGAGCCTGTAATTTTCCTCGCATTCTAGTTTTTTTTATTATTATTTTTATTGCCACATTTCAGTTATGACTGCTGTAACCCCGTTTATGGGCAGACCGTAAACCCTCATAATCTTCAGAAGACCTCTGGAGGTTCATCTGGAGGCGAAGGGGCTCTCATAGGTGGTGGTGGCTCTCTGCTGGGTTTAGGCAGTGATATAGGTGGCAGCATCCGCATTCCCGCCTCTTTCTGTGGAATCTGTGGTCTCAAGCCAACTCCAGGTCGACTGAGGTGGGTGTGTTTGGTTGGAGCAGTTTTATTATTTTATTATAATCAATCACATGACAGTGAATAAACTCTCCACTAGATGCTTATCTAAACTTTTGTTTCTTTCTGGGTTGGTCAGTGTGATGGGTTTGACGTCTGCTTGTAGGGGGCAAAGGTCAGGTATGGTGAAATAACATTATACAGTTAATCTCACAGTGTACATGTATATGGTGTCTGTTATATTTAGCTACAGTTTTACTCCTGTAAACATAGTGCTGTCATCTCCTGGACCCATGGCAAGGGATGTGGACAGCCTGGCTCTGTGTATGCAGGCTCTGCTGTGTGACCACATGTTTTCCCTGGACCCCACTGTTCCACCACTACCTTTTAATTTGCAGGTGAGTCAGATTCAGACAGATTTTATAAAGACTCTTGAATAGAGTAAGGAAAACTTCCCCTTAAAGGCCTTAAACACAAAACTGTATCTCATAGATCTGTCAAATATATTTACTTCTGCGAATACTGAAATATTTTTTTATATTTTATTTTCCCCTAGGTGTACCAGAGCTCCCAACCCCTGAGGATTGGTTACGTTGAAAATGATGGCTACATGCAGCCATCTCCAAGCATGGCACGGGCCGTCAGAGAAGTCAAAGCACTTTTGGAACAAGCAGGCCACACTGTACGAGCAAACCAGTCACTGACACAGTGTTAAGTGATCCACAGTTACATAAAATACAGTATGTGACATCAAGGTCCACGTTTTTAATGTTTTAAAGTGGTGTTTCCCATCTTGCCTTTTCTCCAGCTGGTGCCTTACACGCCGTTGAAGATCGATTATGCTTTCCCTGAACTGTGTGTAAAGGGTTGCCTTGCAGATGGAGGCACCACCCTGCTACACAAGCTGTGAGTTGGGTTTTACTGTAATACCAGTGCTGTTTTCATTAATAAGATAAATGTGTATAACAATAATATGTACATATAATTAGTGCCAGAGATTCATCTTTTACTCTTATGATCGACTGTGTTTTTTTTCCAGTTTGTTAAAATCTAAAAAAACTAAATCAAATCTAATATTCATATCTTTATATTGCTTGATTTGATCGAGCAATAGTCCAAAATTAAGTATATTTAATGTTTACAATTACATTAAAATCTGTAGCTAGAATTTTATCTTTTTCTTTTTCATAAAGCTAACTAACTACTGTTTACTGCTTAAACATCTGTATGTACCACAACAGCTGGTTGATCAAACAGACTGTGGAAGTCAACCGATACCGGGTACAGACAGAGACAAACAAGGGAACTTTGGAGAGAAAGAAAAACATATTGTTGTTCCAAGTGTATTACAAGGCTATATGAAAACATTCTTATGATTAGTTCATACACATTAGTTTACAATGCAGTTTTCCATTACATTTGTCATTCGATTTACACTGTTTTTAGAACTTTAACTTGTGGGTTATTATCTCAAGAAAATTGTCATTCAATTATGGTTTAAAGAGGAAAAGAAAAACCTGATTATCTATACGATCAAATCACAATGATTTGTGAGAAAAGCTTATTGTTCAAACCCTAACTGTTAGTGTGAGCTTCCTATCATGCTCAGTGTGTCACTCTGGCTATAATCTGAAACTTAATTTAATGTTGTTGCTTCGTAAATGATGTTTTCTGTAAATCGGAGAACAGTCTCTTTGAACACATTGCTCTGTTTTGTTCCAATTATCTCTTATTGATTGTATTAGGAAGGGAAGTCCTGTGGACCCCTCTCTCAAACATCAAATTTCCTTTCGCCATTTTCCTAAATGGATGATTAAAACCATGGCATTCCTCCGGAACCCCCTGGTGAGTAACAGACCAAAATATTCCTGGGGGGAAAATTACTACATGATATTAGGTTAAACATTACCTTTTAAATAACCTTTTTTTTTTACAACTTTTATTTTCATTCACAGTTGTATTAAGGGTCTTGTATTTATAATGTAGAGAGTTGGACACTGTTAAGTCACATCATAAAGACTTGCTGTACAGACTGTAAAGCCATGGTGATGTTGGGCTACTGTATACAAATAAAATTGACTTGACTTGATTGACTTGGCCAGGCAGTGTTTATTAATGAGTGTTTTGTTTCATGTTTCTGCAGTCTCCTCGTCTTTATACCATTGGCGGTTCTGTTGCTGGCTGTGGGTGAGAGACTTGTCTTTTATTTGCAGAGTTTTCCTGTTTAACCATTCATGGCATGTGATGTGACAAAATACCTGACCACACTAAACCTTTCTCTGTCTTGTTTCCAGATCTATTCAGAATCTGTGGAAGCAGCATGCCGCTGTTGAGGTTCAGTTAGTTTTCAGTTCATTATTATCAACTAAATGAAAAATATTCACATACACGTAGAGCTGAATATGAAGTAGAGCTTGAGAAGGTGAAATCGTATGTTGACATTTTCACTCATGGAAAATATTCACTGTCTGTTCTGTGGGAAATCCAATTCCTTTGTGTTTGTGTGCTTTCATTAGGACTACATTTGTGAAACAATAGCGGATTGGAGAAGATGCAACATAGACGTGCTGCTGTGCCCTGTGATTGGACCAGCCTACAACCTCTTATACTGTGGAAAGATTACTCGTACGATATACTGAACTGTTGATTGTCTAATATACTTAAAGGCTTCAGGGTTTATTTATCTTTATGGCTTTAGTGTTTTCTTAAAAGTAAATATGTTTTTTCTTTTTTTCTGATAGCTATCATAAGTCATAGATAGCTACACGTCATATAGAGCTTACCACTTGTTCTGTTTTGGCCCTTTGGGGCAACATTCTGATAATGCTCCTTCAATTTGGAATTTTTAGTTAAAATAAAACCCAGTGCATTTCTATTTTTTTTTCTTTTCAGCTATTCTCTCATACACAGCCATTTACAATGCTCTCACCTTTCCTGCTGGAGTGGTTCCCGTTTCCACAGTAACAGCACAAGATGAGGAGGAACTCAAGTTCTATAAGGTTCAGGACCAGGTGGACAAGGACTTTAAACAGGTAAGAAACAGGACAAGTGACTGAAAAATGATGTAATATAACAATCCTAATCAGTTATGACTTCATTTCACTGAACAAACTCTAATTGTGTTAACAGATTTATTCTGATAAATATTTCATAGCAGGTCTTTGTTTTGCAGTGAGAGGCTGCACCCATTTTTTACTTAAAAAAATATTGCATCAAAATTGAATGGATCAGCACGAACAAAACCAGTTATCTGTCTTAATGTTGTGCCTGTGTTTTTACTTTTACAGGGGAAAAAAAAGTAATAACTGTAATAACAGAATTAAGGTGAAATTATTATTATTATTATTGACAAAAATTGAAGTTAAAGTAATGATGTTTATTTTCTTTTATATAAGCAAACTATCACTTGATTGTATAGAATATTGTTTTTCATTACCCCAGAATGAGCTTTTCATATTCATATCAGGAGGTAGGTCAGCTCTACGGAGCTCAACACCTTTTGAGTTTTAATACTAACTGAGGCCTACACAGCTTGTGCAGCACTTAGAAGGGAAGGGTGAGGTGAGGGATAGTCACGTGCCACATGCAACTTCACCAATAAATGTTGCTAAATGTTACACACTGCAAACTTTTTTAGATTAAGGATTAACTTGCAGTAAGCCTGTAATTACATTTCTACATGTCATTAGCACCACCCCATTTTGATGAGTCTCTATTTGATTATGATTTTGAAACTTTTATCGATGAGCTCAGGCACAAATACATTCTCAAAAACCCAAAGTTGTTTTTGCAGATAAAATGGTTGCACAAAATGAAGGGATTCAAGTTCGAGGGAATTTTTCTTGGGTTTGCACTGATCAGCTGCAACATTTTTTTGAAACGGTTACACTATGTTGTGGCTGATTAAATATCTGAGCATGTTAGATGCTCTTGCGAAGCTGTATTTCTACATTTGGTCAGTAGGTGGAGGCAGCAGACTGTGGTGCTTCTTGAGACTGACTGTGGACTCTCTGGATTCTGTTTGTGTTCAGGCTGTCTCTGGGGCAAAGGGACTGCCTGTGTCCGTGCAGTGTGTTGCCCTGCCCTGGCAGGATGAGCTGTGTCTGCGCTTCATGAAGGAGGTGGAACAATTGGTCAAACAGAGCAGAAAGTAGAAGCCCACAGGTGGTGTTATAAAGTTAAATTTGCTGTGGAATGCCAGTGCCCAAAAATAATTTTTGATGACAGTGAAAATCACAACATGAAAGCAACTAACAATAATTTACATTGTTTAACAAAGAGGCTTCTTCCTCTTACAACAGCCAATTTATGGTAAATTGTGTTTGTTTGAGTCAACAGTATAATTCAGTATATGATTTTAACTCACACTGTTGAATGTGACATGTGTTTTCTGTACCATTGTTAAATATATCATGCCATATGGCAGGAACAGATGTTACATGCTGTAGTATCTGTTGGGGCTGAACAATTAAACGCAGTTTGAAACAGTGCAAAAATTGCAAAGGCTTTGATTTAATTGCATTATTTTTGATTGTATTACCTTATGTCAGAACGTAGTAGTTAGTTTTGATGGTGCTTTGTGGTAATACTCCAGTACATTTTAAATACATTACACAGTGAATAGTGACCTGAACCTTGACATTGCAAATCAAATCCCTACTGCAGTATGTCAGAAAATTCACAATTAGATATTTTCTCCTAGTAATTCTGCCCTGTAACTGTACATGGTTTTTGTAGGCAGAGGATTTGTTGGCACATACTGAAAAATTATTACACTTATTTTCTTAATGAATATGACCAAATCATTTATAGAAATTTAATAAACATTTTTTTGACATCTAAAGACCTAAAAGCCTATTGTGATATGTTGTGAATGATGAAAACAGGGTTGCTTGCTTCTCACCGCCTCCCCTTGCTACTCGCCTTCATGTACTCACTAGGTGTGAGAACACGCAACCTCTTTGATTGCCTTCTTTAGCGTCCTCCTCTGCCTCCCCATCACCGTGCTACAGACGAGTGCAGATCGTGTTCATTCTTGCTGTGAGTGATTGTTGCATTGATGCCGTCGCATGAAACAGAAAAGAGATAAGAGAGACTAATGACACATGGCGCCTCCATCTACAAAGCCAGCACACCATGTCCTCATATTGTGATTACCCTGTGCTATTGTAAATATATGTTTTTGTTGGGTTCACATAAATTTACATATGTTTTAAAACTCTCCTGGGATGGGAAACCATTAGGGACAATATTAGTGTTTTCCATTACAGTCGCTTATGTTTTGCATTCATGTCTGATTGAATGGAAATGGCCGTGTGCGTGCAGTAGAGGAAGGAGGGCACATTAGGCAAGGAGGAGAGCTGGAATTGAGAGGTTGTTCTTAGTATTATCTGCGGCACATAGAGAGAAAGACGGTGTGGCTCTTACTGTGCCACACAGTCAGGGAGCATTAAGCTTTAAGAGGCAGTGAAGAGACTCAGGTTTTCAGAGAGAACTTGACATTGTTCATAAATCCCTCGTGATCTGAGACAGTAGTGATGACATGTGCCTATGCATGCGCACGCGCACACACACACATTCAAATACATCCTTCAAATTGGCCCATTTAATACATTAACCTTTTAAGTTGGCAGTTGTATGTATATTACTCACCCTAATAAAAACATTTAAAGCGACACAATGTGGGATTTTAACCCTCAAATAATGTCTTCAAGATTATCTTGATGATACATCAACTCACAAAAGGGTGAAAGTCACTTCTGTTAACGCATCACCTGCATTTTCAGTATGTAACTTGTGGTGTCAGGTTTGTGCCACAAAGAGAACTACAACATTCTACTTTACAGCATGATTGTCATTTATGGCTTGTCATCTATATGCAGTGCATTTGAGCTTGCTGTGTGTCAGGTCGTATTATGGAAGTTGTCTCCTCTCATCCATCTTGTTCATAAATCAAGTGATTCAAACATGACATCATATTTGCATCACTTGCTATGTTTGGTTTTTGACATTTTATCACTTCTGCCCATCACTCAGTGTATGCTTTATCACAACTTTTTAAACTTTTAACTTAATCTTACTTGTTTAATGAATTCACAAAAACCTAATTTCCTAACTTATTTAATTTTACTTACAGCATGAAATGTGTTAATGTCATATTTTTAAATGTCTGTTTAGAAGGGAAGGGACAAGAGAGAAATCTTACATTTTACATACCCACTGGTTATGGGAAAAAAATAATACATTTTTTTCCATTATGCTCAATGGCACACCATCATGACTTGCTGCGATACTTAAGTTGAACATACTGTAGCTAGTGTTATTGGTATTAAGTTAATATTTATAAATCCATCCATATGTCTCCTGTTTACAAGTCAATTTTTTTCTGTGTGAAATTAATTGTAATAAAGAGGATCATTTCCAAAAGCAAGGCAGTAGGTAGAGCGAGTTGTCTCCCAGTTGGTAGATTTGGAGTTCTCTTCCTCTAGTGTTCTTGCTGATGTGTCCCTGGACTGAAGACAAAACCATTTATTGCTCCTGACAGCTCTGTCATTAGCATGTAAATAGTGTGTATGTGTGTGATTGAAAGAAATATTATGAATGTGTGTGAATGGGTGACTGACAAACTGTGCTATTAAGAGCTCTGAGTAATCTCCAAGGTCTTTAGTTTTTAATAAAGCAATAAAAAAAAAGTCTAGAAAGAAAATTCTAAAAGAAAAATCTAAAAAGAAAATTTGTCTATATGTGTATAAGTGAAGTCACCGCTCGCTGCCACTTTATTGGACTCACATGTTCAACAACTCATTCATGCAAATATCTAATCTGCCAATCACATGACAGCAACTCATTACATGTAGGCATGTAGACACAGTCAAGGCGAACTGCTGGAAGTTCCAGCTGAGCATGAGCATAGGGAAGAAATTTGATTTTAAGTGGCTTTGAATGTGGCATGACTTTTGGTGCCAGAAAGGCTGGTGTTCTGAAAAAAAGAGAAAATATCCAGCAAGCAATAGTTCTCTGCCTTGATGGTCCTAAAGCCATGTTTTCTACAGCAGCCCGGAAGGACAAATTAAGAAGTTGACTCATGTTAGAACCACATTAACATGTTCAGAGTTGAAGATTTCAGTGACACAAATGTCTTGAAAATGACTCATGCTGATGATGAGCTGCTTTCCCTTAATTTTTGTCTGTTTTCAGCTCATCCTTTTGATCCACAGGTCCATATGTTTGACTCAAAAGGCTCTCACTGACATCCTGTATACGACTTACAGTTGACAAACTTCAATAAGCTGTTTGCACAGGTAAGCACTTGTAGCAGATTACCAGTTATACTGTAAAGCTTTAAATGTTTCTTCCATTACCTTTATGTGCAAAAAAAAAAAAAAAAACTTTCAGTGTAGTAGTAAGAAAACTTTGTAAATACGAGAAATAGCCTGACGTTGAACCCAAATGCAACACAAGATCTTGCAAAAGAAATCGAAATAACTGTTAACATTGTTTGAGTTAGATGTGGAGGGCATCTGGCCAAAGCTCAGCCTGTTGTAATCGTACAACACAACGGTTGGACACCCCTGGCAGGCCAAGGTGCTCTTCTCATGTAACGTCTCATTGGTAAGAGCAGAAAACACCTCATTTACAGGAACCTTAGGCTGTGAGATCGGGTACTTTAAAAGCTATCCAAACACATTCAGACCCTGCCTGTGTGCCAGCAAATAAAACACCTTCATATCGCCACTACTAACTGAGGATGATTCTGTCTTAATGTCCCATTTCAGGGACCAAGGAGTTCATAGTCTTTATGGCTCCTCAGAATTGCAGGTAGAAATGTCTGACGCAGCAGGGCTCCTGCCTTTCAGATGATCAAAGTGACAAGTTCATCCTGCACCCACAGCCACTTATACAGAAGCCATCAAGAAGCTGCAAGATTGGCAGCTTTCAGGTCTTTGGTGCGTTTCATCAGCCATTACTACCAGCAGAGGCGACATGCTGTGGAGGACTAGAAGGAGGAGGAGAAGGCAGATTAACAGACAGCTGATACAGGTGTACAGGCGGTATCAAACAGCAGCTTTATCAATACAGCAAGCTCAATTTCTTCAGAAGGAGCCCGGGATCCCCAAAGTATGCCCACCGATCTCACTATGACAGGATTAACTAAGAGCTCCATATAATTTTCTCAGATTCTGTGACTCAACAATTCAGTGATCCACGTTCAATCAGCTTTAAAGGCCCCTATCCCAGGTTTGAAAAGCTTACCCCTCGGACAAGGGACACTTTTTCTCCCATCCGCTTCTGCTTTCCCTTTTCTTCTTCATGAAGTTATTCATCAGGCTCCTCATCCTCACCAGCTCTCTCAGCCTCCCTTCTCTGCACATCTGCTAGGTTTGAGTTTTCCTTTCTTCCATCCAGTGCCTTGCTTGGCCCAAGGCCCTTATAGCCAAATTGGTTTACATTGGAGAGATAAATGCTCTGCAAATGCGCTTAAACACGTACAGTAAAAAAATGCAGACAGTGCGTGTCAGGATTATCACCCAAGTCAGGGGGAGAAAGGAGAGCGTCTCTGTAGCACAAAGCTGGAGAGCCAGAGTGAAGCCTGCAGATATAGTCTGTCTCATCCACTTCTCCGGAGAAAAGGGGGATTGAGCATTTGCATGCTCATCTGTAATTCCTGGCATTATATCACTTGTCGCCAGCAATCAAACTCCTGTGTTATTGTGAAAGTATTGTTTCACATGGCTGAGCAAAGTGTGGAGTTACACTCATGAAGAAGATGGATTTGGTGGCACTGCTGAAAGAAATGGTCCAAGATGTACAACAGAGACCACCCTATAAGCCCAATCAAGAAGAAATATGGTTAACAACTGAGCTACAAAAAAACAAAAACATCTTGTTCAAGAACACACCTGATTTCTGTGATCGTGGTTCACGATATCAGCCACAATCTATTCTAAGCTGCTTCAACTATGGAAAGAAAGTGAAACACAAAAATCTGTAGTCCCAAAGACCCTCATCTAAAGCTTAATAGCTGATTGTTAATGCTGCCACTAATTGAGTTTAGTATTTGCTGAAGATGAGTATGTATGTAAAATCTGTGTTGATGTTCATGTAAAATCTGTGTTCATGTCAGAAACAAACCTCATGTAAGCCAGTATACCCTAACCCTATAACATAGGATTCAAATTACTTTCCTCATGTCTTATTTACTGTAGTTCTCACAGTTTTGGTACCCAATATGCAGGAAGTATATTTTTTTTTATCATCATTTATAAGGAATAGCTATACCATAATGCAAATGTTTCATATGAAGGAACACCCAGTGCAATGGTGACCCCCCCCTATGATTTTCTACAGTGAAAGTATATGACACCGAGAAATGAGCAGGGATTGGCAGCGCTATAAATTCTTCTTATTGAGACCAAATGATCGTTTCAATCTTTTCATTTGAATAAAATTCATTTAAAGGTACAGTGTGTAGGATTTAGCAACAGCTGTTGCTTACTTTGCATATTGCAGCTATTGTCCCTCACTCCACTCCTCTCTTTCAAGCCTCATTAAAACCAAAAGGTGTTTAGTTTGTCCATTGTAGGCTACTGTAACAGTGTGGTGGTCCTATATGGCAGCCTCCATACAGAGGACTCATCCTGATGTCAATATAAGGGCTCATTCGTGGGTGATGAAAAAAATTCATACATTTAGGTGATTGAACATTCAAAAAACAAACAAAAAAAACAACTATATAATTATTTATTATTCCATTTCTACCAGGTGGAAATAATTTTAACATAAATCTTACATACTGGACTTTCAGTGAGGGCTTCTAACTCCCACCCACCACTGCCACACATTTTATTTCAGTGACCTGCATATAGAAAAATAAAAATATTACAAGAATCATCTTCAAAGAAATAAAAAAACTAATCTCAACAGAGTACCACAGATACCAGCACTTTATATGGCACTGTCTCATCACATGCATGAATAGATGAACCATCTCAGGATGAATGAGGTCTCACTCTCACTTGGTCAGACTGCATTATACAGACAAAGTGGATCCAGAGGATTCAGGAAAAGCCATTCTTCCTTCCCACCTGCCGCTGCTGCTCTTGTCCGCAGAGGGACACCACGCTGCTCTCCCTGTCTGCCAGCATCAGTGTAAAAGCCCTCCATAGGGTGTAAAACTTCCATAGTTATACCCCTCCCAAAAAAGTTCCCTTCTTAAAAAAAAGCCTCCCTCCATCCACATGACCTACCCCTCCCTCCAAATCAACACAGCCCCCCCCCAGACCTCCCAACACAAAGCCCTCAGAGCAAGCCCTGCACAGAAATCATAGCACACCATTCAATCATTGTTTTTTCCCTTCTCTCACCCCTTTTATGGTCCCACTAAAGGTTTTAGCTGGGCAGAGAAGGAGGGCTGTCACTGAGGAAACCTTAGCCCATTGATGAAGTGACAGGAGCTGCCAGAATATGATCCTAATCCTGTTTCCAGCATTCTTTTAACCCGCTGGCATCGCAATTCCTCCACACATTCTCTGAGCTGTCAACTAGGAAAATCCCTCTAATAGTGCATTGCCCAGATACACATCAAAGAGCTCCTGGAAACCTTCAGCAGCTTAGCTGCCAGAGACACACACACACTCTCTCTCTGTCTCTTTCACACACACACACACACACACGCTCTCACACACATACACAAACACAGCATTCCCATTGATTTACACCCATGTGATCTTTCTGAACGCACAAAACCTGAACACTCATGACAAATTGACTACATATTTAAAGAGAATGCCTGAAAATAACCTAAGGGATTTTGTTATTAAAAAGTCTTTTAAGCCCCTCCAAATTATTTTAATATACTGTAATTGGCCTCATCCCTGCAGTACCCACCCCTCTCACCTCCTCTTCTGCACTTAGAAAGTGATATAATCTTTATGGTTATGGAGCGAGGAACTGCAAAAGAGCAGTAAAAGAACAGGTGTTTGAACTTTGCTGACTCTGGGAACTCTTTCAGTCCTATTTTATCTCATTCTATTCTTACTTAATCCATCGATATCCCAACCAAAGGTAATCTGCTTATGGCAAAGCATTCTGTTTCAGTGCAGCCAAACCTCGATTGACAGGGGTGGGGGAAGAGGGGAGCAAGAAGAGAGACACAGAGAGAGAGAGAGACAGTGTGTGTGAAAGGAGGGGTGCTGGATTGGAGACTCTTAAAGAGCCTGACGCTGTGCTTCAGCCATTTAATTTAGGATTAGTTATTCCACACCGGGTGAACCGTCCACCTTCATCCTCAGAGGACCTCCTGCTGCATCTAAATTATTTACGGATAATCAAGGTTTTTTCAGTTGATTAAATCAAAAAAAAGAAAAAGAAAAAAAAAATTATATCCAAGTGTTGAGGGCAATGTGTGTAAAAATCAATGTGTGTGAAGAGATTCAGTTTTCTGTCAGTTGTACTCTGTGACAGCAACAGAGGAGCTGATTTAGCACAACCTTAACTAATCCTTAACCTTCCTCTTCCTTTGAAACATATTTTTTGGTTTGTTTTTAGAAACAGGGCCACACGGTTGGTGTAGTGTTCTTGCGGCAAGACCACCCGGGTTCGCGACCCGGTCGGAACAAGGGCCTTTCTACATGTAGTTTTTATGTTCTCCTCGTATGTGCGTGGGTTTTCTCTGGATTCTCTGGCTTCTTCCCACAGTCCACAAACATGCAGATTTTGGGACTGGACACTCTAAATTGCCTGTAGAAGTGAATGGTTGTTGGTCTCTTTGTGGCCCTATGATGGACTGGTGACCTGTCCAGAGTGTACTCTGCCTTTCATCCCCCCCCCCACGACCCTCATGTGGAGGTTAAAGCGGTAGTGAGTTTTTAGAAGCATATGTGTAAATTATTGTTTGCTTAAATGCATGTTTGCATGTTGATGAGATCTCCTTCTACATGTGATTATTCCTGTTTTACAATGCTGACTCATTTCCCAGGCTCTTTCAGACACAACCCTCCCATTTATCCAGGCTTGGGACCAGTTTCCACTTGGCTATGGGCTGCCCCAGTTTGTGGTAGGTATATTTTCTTTCATTTCAAATACCAGGCATTAATTCTTTGATTTATTTGTAGCTCTTTGCTTTGGGAAAGTGTAAAGTGAGTGCAAGTAATTAATTGACTGATGACACTGAGAACTGGAGTAATTTTTGTGTCATTTATTCCCTTTGAATTAAACAGATAAATTACTCACATTTAAAACAATTAAGAAATACATGTTTTAAATCTACAGCTTTATAATACATAGAGAGTTGTCCCATTGCAAAAAAAAAAAAAAAAAAAAAAGTTGATTCTGGCACCCGAGTCAACATAAGTATGTGTGTCACTGACTGCACCTCCTTTTCAGATTCTCTCCTAATTTAATTTCTGCTCTAGGTCATTTGCTTAAAGCCACAATTGAGACATATTAAAAATCTCATGTCAGATTCATCACACAAAAGGAGACATGGAGTTAGGGTATTGTTGAAGCAGGCAGATGGAAAAAAACACAGGGAATATTTACACTGCTGACTGGATTCTTACAGGCTAAGCTGTGACTTTAAACAACGATAATATTGTGTTGTGCACAAAAAACAAAACATTTTTGGCTCGGGGATTAAAGTGATTGGTCTTTAGCGTGAGATTTATTACTGATTATGATCTGATCTGACTGTATTCTGCCTCTGTTGTGCATCTGTAAGCCATGCTGTAGAGGATGCACACATGCATATGTCCATATTCAAGTGTTGGATGATGGAATGCTACTGATGTCGCTCATCAGCCCTAGAGATCCAAAGAGACAGAAAGTTGTGGCTCCACTCCAGATGGGATTTTTCTTTTTTAATAGAGTTCTTTAGGTTTTGGTATAATCTTGAGGTCTGTCCAGCAGATACTGTGTGTTCTTCAGGTTCTGGCAAGCTGCATGAACATATGATGTGCCGAGTTGAGAGTTGAGTGCCTCAGACTGAGGGACACTTCCCCCATGCTCCTGCTCTGAAATCACATTTGTGGCATTAATTCGTTGCTTCTTTAGTTTGTCACGTTTCTCTGTTGTCTTCCAAATTGGTTTTAGTGGGAATCTGGTAAAGTGCAAACAAAATAGTCTCAGGAATAGTTAAATTATGAAACAAACCAGAATAAAAATGTACAAATGTGTCATTTGAAGAGATTTGGACACAAAAGCGCAGCCAGGTGGGTGTATGAGCTGTCACAAAAAAGCTTTATTTTAAGTCTGTGATTTTTCTCAGTGCTTTTTTAAAGTAGATGATGGGGTGAAAGGTTGAGAGGAAAGTGAAAAGACACCAGAGTTGCCTTTTGAGGACATGGCCCATAATGACTAACTACGGCCCAGAGCAGATCCCAAATGTAGACTGATACGTCTGAGCTTCAGTTGGGGAGTGTGTCCAATCCCAGTGAGGCTGCGTGCTGCTTGGCCCTCATACGCAGGTTCTCGATGCTTGTCGTCTTGCTGTTGAGGCAGCCGGTCGCCGCCTGCAGCAGCGGGCTGTTCCACACCTGCTGGGCCTGGGACAGGGTCTGGTAGTAGGACTGGCAGGGCAGCGAGCCCAATGGGGATGACATGTTGACATTCATGCCCAGATAGGGCAGAGATGATGGTGTGCTCATGTCAAATGAAGGGTAGTGCACCAGGTTGTTGGTGGCCGCCATGTGCTGCCTAAACTGCTCCTGTAGCCGAAAGAGGCTGAGGGGAGACGAAGCGTAGGAGTTGCTCTGAGCCAAACCACTGGTCACACTGCTGGAGGACGGAAAGGCAGGGGAGCTCAGGGGAGAATCTGATGGAGAAAAGGGGAGTGGATTGAAACACAAACCTCCACACTATGGATATTTTTGTGTTCATCCCATTTTTAGATGGAAGTTATGAAACAATATGTCATATAATCAGGTTAAGTAAAAAAAAGTTAAGCACTTCATCATTTTGCATCTCTATTTTTTTACCTGATGTTGGACTGAGCCGTTTACAGGAAGGGGAACTGCTCCCCGGCTGCACTCCCCTCTCCCCCTGTGTTTCCTCGCTGATCTTCCCCCTTGTCTCCCCCCTTATTTCCTCTTCCTCCCTGTCAGCATTATCTTCTGCTGCTGACTCGCTGTCTGATGGCTCAGGGGAGGTGACGTTGACTTCCACACTCATCTCACCAGGCTGAGGCCGCACTGCCTCTAGCGTGTCTGTCACTGCTGGACAGGATGCGAGGGAGGTAGGTAGAGGAGGACTGCAGGCCTCTGGAACCAAGGTGGTCGCAGTTGCAGTGCTGTTGGTGGTGAGGTCGGTCTTGGATTCCTCTGTAGAGCCCTCTGATGCTCCTGACGCCTCCTTCTGTTTCTGGAGCTGCTCCTTCTGCAGGCTGCGCTGCTTTTTACGAAACTTGGCCCGACGGTTCTTAAACCAGACCTGACAGGTAAATACACAAAAATCATTTAAATAAAGCATTAAAATAAAAAAACAAATGTCTGTCATGTTGATGTCTTGGTGTTGATTAAGCCAATCATAACTCTCTGTTTTTCTCACTATAACAGTGTTTAGTTGTTGCATAACCCGGCACCTCGGCACAGGAATGATGTGAAGACAGATGGAGGCAACAGCAACATTGTGCTAGAAAAGGGAGACGACTGCAAACAGGTTGGTGTATGATGCGAATACGCAATCAAGTTGTTGCTGTATACACACCAATACCCCCTCAGTCAGGTCTGATAGTTTTGCTTGACAGAGCCCTTTTTCAGATGAAGGACGCAGCATACAAATAATATTAGATCATTCCTGTTCACTAACACTAAACAGAGGCGGAATAATAACATCAACAATAAACCAACAACAAAAAAACACCCTAAAAGTATATATGCACTTCAACTTTTAATACCAATGTGAGAGTGAATGTTTTTTTTGTCTCTGTGTGGCCCTGTGATGGACTGATGATCTGTCCAGGGTGTACCCTGCCTCTCTCCCTATGTCAGCTGGAGTTAGGCACCAGCGCCCCCCCGCGACCCTCAGTGGATAAAGCGGTAGAAAATGAGTGAGTGAGAGAGCTTTTAATACCAGGGTATCAGGAAATTACAGTGTTACAGGCAAACAGGACATGGGAGGGCAAACAGGAGGGGTCTTTACCTGCACGCGTGCCTCGGGTAGGTTGGTGCACATGGCCAGACGTTCTCGCATCACCACATCAGGATAGTGGGTCTTCTGGAAGGTTTTCTCCAGGGCCTCTAGCTGCTGGGCAGTGAAGGCTGTTCGACTCCGCCTCTGTTTTCGGTGCTGGGAGCCATACCGGGCCTCAAGGATAATGTCTTGAAATGTGCAGCCGTTGAGAAACAAGAAACAGGACTAGTTTAAATGGGGAACAGGTGAAATATCAGGTGATCATATATATATATATATATATATATATATAGTGACTTTTTTTAAAGGCAGTTTTAAAAATGATTTACTTCCTCAGAATTGAATAGAAGTAGCAGTTGCCAATTGATCTTAAAAAAGTGGCAAAGAATCTGTTTATCAGTGTTATCTGCAAGACAGGGATTTGAATTTTTTTCAGTTTTATTTGAATCATGTTGATTTCCAGGCTCAAATCCAAAAATCAGTGGGTTAGTTTCTCAATGAATCAATGCAATGTATCATTCAATTTTGGTTTAAGGAAGAAAACAAAATCACAATTATTGATACTATCAAATCCCAATAACTGTAGAATTCATATTTAATCACTACCCAAGTATCAAGATATCGAATCATGGCAAAAGCATATTGTTCTAGCTCTAATAAAAGGGTAAGCATTTGTTTGGAATGATGCATTTGTTTGGAATGATGCAGTTGTTGGGAATAACACAGGTGTTGGGGATGATGCAGATTGAGCAAACTGAGGAAGTTAAAAGCAAAATGAACAACTGATTCTTACCAGCAAGTCTCTCTGCAAGAGTGAGTGCATGCACTGATGGCCTGTAGTCAGGTGCGTGTTGGGCCTGTTGCGCCGCCTGCTGGTGGAGGTTGTACATGGCGCTCAATGAGTTCATGGCGTGGAGTGAGTAGCCGTTCACTCCGTAGTGCTGCATGATCGACGTGCTGTGTGAGGAGGAGGAAAAAGGGCCGCGGTGAGCGTCAGGCCTTCAAAAGTGTTATTTAATAAATGGTTAAGTGCTTAATTATTGGCCATGTTTGCTCTATCTTATTGACATGGCAGCAGGAGAAGCAACATACAGGAATTAATGATTGCGCTCCAAATGTACGAAAAATGGTTTCTCCATTTTATCATTGAAAGAAAAAGCTGATTTATAATGATTTGAATCAAATTTAGAAATGTTGAGTGTCTTTTATAAAGTAAGAGAATATAAGAGCTGTACATATTGGGGACACTGTAAAACCATCAACCTTATTATTAGTAAATACCTTTCGAAATTTTAAAATGATAATTTTTTTAAAGCTGGTTCTGCAAAAAAAAGTATTTAATTTCCTAATGAAAAACACATTTTAACGTTAATGCCTCAAGGTAAAGATTAAAATGTCAATTATTGTTTTTGTTTTGCTTTTACATCATTGCGCTGAGTTATGTAGGAGGAAATGTTAAAGACGCTCTATTTAGTTAAGTAGTGATGCGAAATAATAATAATAATAATAATAAAATGGTTTCATTTTATCTTGTTTTATCGAATGATATACGTTTTCAGCATGTGGAGCTTTTCTTTTTTTCCGCCCACCTTTTATTTTGTGCGCTCAAATCTGCGCAGGCTGGACCGAGTGAAGTTGCGACCAAAACATTTCCTTTTGCTCCCACAGAGTTTGACTCGAGTGGGGGCCATTTATTTCAATCTGTGGCGGGTCCCCGGTCAGTTTCAGACGCCTGCGGGCTGACGGAGATGTGTGACAGCTCTGCAGCGAAATATGCACAGGATCCCCAGTTGGCCTCCTGTCTAATGTGGGTGCAAATAGGTTTCCACGATACAAGGCTATTCATTTATCATCAGCCCTGACACGTGCGTGCAGGTGCGTGCGTGTGTGTTCGATCAACTAATGCAATAACATTTTTTATTTCATGTTTCATGTGACTATTATATATATATATGTTTTACCACATCCGTCTCTGGCCGGATTGGTGTAATCTGTTCGATTTTCTGTTAATCTTCTTTAAAAATTCAAAATAATGCTCTTCTTTCAGGACAATGTCTCAGCTTCGGGCTCTGATTTAAGGCTAATTATGCTAATTGCCGTGGATTTATGAAGTACACATCGTTTACTAAAGACTGCCCTGAGGCCGGAGCGATTCAGCAGCAGCATTCACCATTATTTCCTTAATGTGGGAATGAATGGGAACAATAATAATAATAATAATAATAATAATTTAATATATCAAAACTAAACCACATCTGTCATAAATCCTTATTATGAGCAACGTTTTAAAGCCACATTAGTGTGAATTTAAATCTTGATAATCACTGATCATCTTCATCTGCGAATCAGCATATGCATCAGTGCGAGTAAAGCTAAATAAATAAAGGCCAACTTTTTAAAGCTTTAATATGAATTTACAGCTTTATATAGTGTGTCTGTGCGTTTTCACAACCACTCAGTATCAAGTGAATTGTTGAGCCGATTAAAACGAATAAAAACTGAACTAAACAAACACGAATGAAAAAAAAAAGTGACATTAATCTATGTTAAAGAAAACGAATTACGGTCCAACTTCCACTCAGTAAACTTCATACCTCTCTCCTCTGCGAGTTTGTGTGTCTCTGCAGAGAAATACGTCCACTTGCAGCAAAGCAGCTGAATATTTTCCTCTCAGATCTTCTCCACTAAAATCCGCAGGTTGTGCCTCATGTCCCCTTTAGGTCGCCGGCGTTTAGTTCTGTTCTCTCCGATATCCTTCCCCTCGGCGTCCCGGTGTGTGCGCTCCGTGCTGTGCGTGTGCGCTCCGTGCTGTGCGCGGCCTCTCCTCCTCTCCGTGGATGTGGGAGGATGCCAGGCTGCCATCTCTCGGCCTTTAAAGCGACCCTGGGTGGGGCCAGTGGGACGCGCAGGCGCTGCTCCTCTCTGCCAATCACGTCGCTTCCCACTCACCCACTCACCCTCTCACCCTCTCACCCTCCACACCTCACACCTCCTCCCTCACATTACACCTCACTTCGCGGTTGATTTCCGCATCCAAGCCGCCGACTTTTCAGCAGTCGCTCTTTTTTTGTTTCGAAAGACAGAAAATAAAATAGCTTTGTACATTTTTAAAATTGTTTTTGTAGTTTATTTTTTTGTTAAGTAAACGAATTACAATAATTCTGTTGTCATTGTAATCAGCTATTGAGATCAAGCGAATAATAATAATGAGTGGAAGCTGCATTAGGTTTCATTTTAAACCAACATTGACTTGATCAAAATAAAAGTCAGTCAAATGTTTAATTATTTAATTTTATACATAGTTTCCTGTTATGCGCGTTGTATTGCAATTTTACTTATAAAGTAAATTTTAATTTATTTTTGACACTTTTCGATAAAATTTCAATATAACAAGTTGCGTTTAAAATATTAAATATAAATATAAAATCCTATCACTGGACCTAGAGCTAAAAACAAAAGCTGCATATTTTATTTTAATGGTAATGTGTCTTCCTAGTAAAATAAATTTGCAGTTTGGCTTAAAGATTTGACTCAAAACTGCTGAGCCATATTAGTTTAAAATCGGATACTCTTTGATTTGTTGTAGGATTAAATAATTATTACAAATGTGAAGGGAATAAAATCTGTAAAGCGAAACATCAGAAGAAAACCAAACGTTTCAGCCAATTAAAACGCAGGTATTAATTAAAATGATATGCAAAATATTAAGTAATGGCCTTTTTAGACCCCCCAGCATGGGGACTCTTCAGGTTAATTCTGTGCTTTAATTTGATTTCCCCTGCTGTCTCGGTGTGACTGCAGGTTTGCTGGGGATGCAGCAGATATGAGAGATGCAGGCTGCGCTGCAGCGCACTGCCTCCAGCAGCTCCCCGGCCCCGAGGGATTTAGGTTAGGATTGGGTAGACAAGACGCCATTTCACCCTCCAAAAATGTCTTAAAATGACTGCTGGTAAGAGGATTAAAACAATAATGCCCCTCTCTTCTTCAGGGTTTTTAGAAAAGATTTCTTCTCCCGAAGAAAACCCGTTTAGGCTGGAATTAAGGGCAACGAAAAGTAGCCTTTTAATGTAAGGCTTGCATATTTTGTTGAGTTTTCTCCTTACTATAGAGAGAAAGAGGGAGGTGTGCTGGGACCGGGCTGAGGGATTAAATCTTAAACTCAATTTGATCTTTGGCCACTCATTCATTCGCAGAAGTCGTAGAGTCCTGACAACAGCCTAAATTTTAAATAATATAATGTCCAATCAATCAATCATATATATATATACGTGTGTGTGTGTTTGTGTTGGTTTTCCAAGCAACGTGGGATTTTCAGCACGAAAATTTACAACACAATAATAAAAATAATAATAACAATAATATATATATATATATATATATATATATTTTTTTTTTTTTTTTTTTTTTTTTTTTTTGCCATTAACGCAGTGCATTAGGTCTATATGGAGAAAGAAGAAATCGGATTAACTTGTGAACCGATGGAAATAAGAACTTGAGATAAACCCAGGCCACTGTTTCTTTGTGAGAGCCGTTTCTAAAGCAATTAAAGCGAGAAGGAAATTCCTCTCAGCTGCTCTTCCTCAAATCAGCTTTTGACGGAACTCACTGCGAGCTGATGTCCAGCACGAATAAAGGCTTTAATGCAGGTGTCCAGAGGCCGTCTATTAGAGACATATTATAGGCCAGTTGAGCAGTTGCAGCAGCGGGAATGCAGTGGACTGTGAACCCACACTATAGGACTATAGTCTAGGATTTGGACACTTATGGACTTTCATAATAAATAATCACAAAGACTATAATGTTCTGATTTGTTTGCTTGAAGCAGTTAAACTCCAGATGCTATTCACCCTCCAGAAGTTTTTTTTTTTTTTGACAGTTGGGTCAAATATTGCACATAGACCAAATAATTTAAGATGAAATATGATGTGTTCTATTTTCTGAGCAGTAAAAACCACATCTAGATGCAAGACAGCAAAAAAAAAAAAAAAAAAAAATGCTGCAGGATTTTAATATCAATATAGACTAAAGCTGTGACTAACAATTATTTGGTGAAGTGATTTATTGTTTGAATAACTTTTAACAGTTTCAAAACACAAATATAATCAATTTGTAATGATATAAATCACAAAAGACGTTGGAAAAGATTAAACAATGTGTTTGGAGAATCTTTTAATTTACTTACCAATTAAGTGGCTAATGCCTTCAGTTAGTTTGATTTTGAAAGTAACTCTTTTCACAGAACAACACTGAATGCATGGCTTCACTGTAACTGTTTACTCACAGTCCTCACAGCTCACACTTCATCCTGCTCATCTTCAGGATCTCAGCACTGCTCGCTCCAGGCTAACTTTCTAAACCCCACATTCATCTTGAGATTTCTGTGGATTTCATCGGTGCGCACATTGTTCTCTGCACTCCGGCTGCATTCAAGCCCCATATCACGTTAAAGCCTCGCCCCAGATCTGAGTTATCGTCTTTGCTCTCAATCATCCTCCCCGCTTGCCTTCTGAATATCAAAACTTTATCCCTGCATCAGGACTTTGGCTGTCTGAATCAAGGCTCAGCTGAGGAAGCTGCAGTGATTTATAAATCATGTTCAGTTTTTAATCAGGTTTATAACGCATGAGAGTTTGTAATTTTACCCCTCAAATGGCTCCCTATATTTCCAAATGGCTTTTTACATCAACTTGAGGAGAAAGTTGATGCCTTCAGCCTTCAGAGCCCATTAACTTTTATCATTAGTGTTTCTTTAACTTCATGAATATATTAGGTTTCAATCCAGCTGCTGTGGTCTGCACATGCTCTTAGTCAAGGTTAGCTTGTGCTCATTTGGGTGAAATTAATCATTTTGATGTATGGTTGAGAACTGCTTTCTTGGGATTTGTGTGACTGGAGTAACAAAGCAACTTGCCATTAGCAATTCTCTGGCTGTGTATTAGCCGGGCATTCACCTGTAAGACTGCCCTGCTCTGTACTGGATACCTGTTTTATATGGACAAATCAAGTATTTTTCTCTTTATATACTTTGTGTTGAAGGACACAATCACACAGTCTTTTGATCTATCCAGCTGTGTGCAGGCTTCATATTTATACAGTTATGCAAGAATTATTATATGTGACAGTAGCTTATTAATTATGCAAACATTTATGTGACAGTAGCTTATTAATTATGCAAACACGTATGTGACTGAAAACCGGCTTCTACGTTGGTGTTCATGTAATTCAAAATAGCAGTGCAGTGTTAAAGTTATGCATGTGAAGTTTCATAATAAACACTGATTATATTCAGACGGAAAACAAAAAGTAACATCACCACCCGCTGACAACTAGCACACAATGTCAGATATACAATTACCATATCATTTAAATAAGGTAGTCTTAGCAGACAGGGGCTTTTCGAAAAAAAGACGAAGGCCATGGGCAAAAGGGACCAATTCTGAGCCAGAAGAGACACGTTTCCAGACTACATCATTCCATTTGGCCTCAGAAACGAAATTTATTCAACATAACACACTTTTATTCGCACACCAGACTCTTCACTTTTCACACTTTCTTGTTCTGAAATGGGCCCTTTGCACAGCAGCCATTTTGACAGCGCACATGAGGAAAGTCACAGGTCTAAAATTAATGATGGCTAAGTTCAATCTGTATGCAATCACTTTCAGGGAACATGTTGGTTCACTGTCACAATGTCCTCATGCATGAACTGAATAGAGCCATTATTAGTAACACCAAAACACCTAAAATGGCAGCTGCGAGAAGGGCCAATTACAATGCCTTTAGTAACAAGCTAATATCATGGGGCCTCATTAGGACGTTTCTGAACATGGTGTTGTTGCAGTCTCCTGTACATACAGAAGCTGGTTATAGAATTCAATTAAATTGTATTTGTTTGGCGCCAAGTCACAACATGCATTATCTCAATGCTCTTTACATAGTAAGGCAGAAACCTTTACAGTATTATAGAGAGAAGGGGAACCTATAATTCACACAATGAGCAAGCACTAGGCATTAGGGAAAAAAACTCCCTTTTTACAGGAAAAAATCTCTGACAGAACCAGACTCAAAGATGTGCAGCATCTGCCTCGACCGGTTGTGGTGAAAGGAAAATGGATGACAGAGGAGAGGTCGGGGAGAGAAAGAGTAAGAGGGAGGCGACCATGCAGGAAACTCATAAGACATCATGTAACTACATTTGGAGCCACAAATGACTTTGTCCACACACGTGCTTTGTAAGAAGAAGTGACACATTTACACACACATAGTTTATCTTTTTTTTGTTAGCCTATATCTGTTTTAGTCTTTACTCTTTTCTTTCTCACACGGTTTATCCTCGCGCGATCTATAAATGCAGTACACCATGCTCCAGCCATGGTCACTCCTCTGAACGGTTTCTCTGGCAGACTTGACATATCGAGGTTGGCAGGTTCGTTTCCGCCCTCTTTCTCAGAGCCTGTCTTTGGTTGTGGCCCTCAGGCTGCGGCCCAGCACAAGGGTTCCTATTGTCAGGCCCTAATCCAGGGGCTACACAGCTTTAGCAACATGGTGGGATAAAAGCCCATCAATCCACTACTTTATGGGGGCAAATCTTTGCTAATCCCTCGCTTTAGCTAAACAAAAGGAGAGAAACAAGAGGATAGAGAGAAACTGTGCAGACACAGGGCAAGACTGGGAGCTAAGATGCAAAGAAGTAGTTTCATTGGAGAAGCTAACCACTTTTGACAGGCTTTCACTAAAGGGTTGACAAAAAACGGACACCGCAATTCCAAAAAGAGCTGTACGGGGCCTTTTTTTTTTTGCTAAAGTTAAGCTTTAAAATCCTTAGAGGGATATGTAGAAATTAGAGAGATTAAATACAAAAACCTTGACTATTAAAAGGGACTTGGCGGGGGGCACCTACTGCAATAATATAATATATGTTATTGGTTTACTGGTTTGATGTAAACATGTGGCAACCATGTGATTTTCAACCCATTCTCTGTTTTTCTCTCAGACTGCAAAAAGGGAGTATGGGGATATGTTTGTTCCCCGCCTTATGCAACACTTAGAAAATCTGCTCCTTCATGCAGACTGGGTAAACCCAACCTCTGTCCTAACCATTTTTACTTCCAAATAATTGCAAGTCATCGAAGTATAATCTAATGTCATGTAATTCTTCAAAAACAGTGAATGACAGCTAAAATCAAGGCTTTGAGGCTGTAAGACACAGCTCATCTCCAATACCATTATTTAAAAAAACTGCTCTTGCAGAATCACAGAACCCTAAAACTCATATGGTCCCCGTGGGTGCATGTGTGTCTGTGTCGGGGACGATTCCCCCTGACCACAGTTCATGTCTGCTGACAATTCCAATTTACAGCTTTGATCTGTGGCAACTCGCTTGGAATCCCAAGTGACACATCTGGAAATGACTCTGTGAGTTAGAGGCTCCATTTTCTGCTGCAGCACAAATGCTCCACCAGAGAACCATTTGTAGTGTGGCAGCCAGCGAGTCCAGCAGAGATTGAGAACAAGCTCGTTCGTGCTGGCTCTATGTACATAAACCAATGCAGCCGGGGGGCGTTCAGTGGCTCGTCTGCCCTCTGAGGTGAAACACGGAGACCAACATAATTCACCACCTGACAGTAAATACACTGTCCTCATCCACACACGATAAAGTTCAGCCCTTTATAAATTGAATATATCTTGAAGTATGGACTGATGTGGCTCACTCTCATCACGTTCTCTGTATCTGTTTGACAGCGCGCCCCCTGCTGGCCTGTGCTGATGCCTGGGTGAAAATGGTAATTAAAAGATAACATGCTGGGGGATGCTCTTCAGAAACAGAGTCATTAGAGATTCATTACATGAGCTTAGAATGAGGAAGAAGAGAGGAGCAAAGTGGCTGTGTTTAGGTGGGTGGGCACTCTGGAACAGACTGACAAATTGCCAGTGGATTTATCCGGGGTAATTAACTATCACTCAGGGAAAGAGCTGGAACTGGGACTGTCAGTAACCTACAGTGGAGTCTCACACTTCCACAAGCGGATGCCAGTTAAATTTGCTCAGTTTAAATATTTAATGCTCATTGTTTGGAAACCAGTACACAAAAGATGAGACTCTGGATGTAAAAAGAAAATAGTTTGTTACATTTAAATTAAAACTATCTCACAATTAATGCAGCTTGTGGTGCTATTCACTCCGCTCATGAATAGAATAAATTATTTGACTGTGCAATCAGCTCCAGTGTGTGACATTTAGGAGGTTCATCAGTACAATTTCTTATCAGCAATCTCTGTTGCTGTAGTTCTATAAACATGACATAACTAATTCTAAATTTGATAAAACTATTATATGTTTGCTCCTGGTCTCTCTCACTCTCTCTTCTGTTTCTACCCCCTTCAACAGAATTTAGTTCTGTTGAATTAGAAATGCTACAGCCCCTATTGCGCATGCTGTAATGTAGATACACTGGTCAAAATAAATGTTTACATCTAGGCCTATGGAATAAAGTATTAAACTGAAATTCAGCATGCTGCTTTAATCATCTTTGCATGTGGCACAAGAATGACTTGTGATCCTGTAAAGCAGGGAAACTCTACATTTCCATCTTCATAGTCTTTCCAAAGCCGGCCTTCCATCCTCGAGTAATCCTCACTGGTCCATATCAGCCCCACATAACAGCACCCGCTTACACTGAGAAGTTGATTTTCACTGTGTTTTATCTGATTTAGCAGCACTTTGAAACAGCTCTAAGTCTCCTCTTGATTAAAGGGGCAGGAAAGAAAGTCAGCCAGTGTAATAACGGCTACCCGTTGCATTATAGCTACTTCACAACATCGGTTTATTGTTATGAAATTTGCTTTAAAGCAACTGTGGGACATCTGTTAAGCTGAAGTCACTGCTGACTTGCACTCATCTCGTTTTTCATCAGAATAATGGCTGCTGAACACAGGCTCTGTTTCAAACACCTGAAAGTTCCATTGTCACATACTAATATCTGCCAAATCAGCCAATGAGGTCGAACACACCTGTGTCTGCAAATCTGTGCACACATACTGTACATGTGAATAAACTGGCACAAATTGTTAATTATTGCGAGTTAAACACTCATTTATGAATTATTTTACTCGTCAGATGTGAGCCTGTGTCCCATTGCAAACACAGCCTGTAAAACCAAGCTTTTCCCCCCCATAAGCTTTATTATGGTGTTTTGTGAAATGAGCATAAGCGATCGATTTATTGTTGTTTCATAATCTGGATTTATGCCTTGTCCCCTGGAAAGCCTTCTTAAAAAGGCTTTGGCTGACTGTTGGGGCAAAGCAGCATCCAGCATTAACCCAGTGGCAGACCAAACCTAACATGACCACTCACTGTACAAGAGCCACAAACAGCTGGCAGTCAAAATGATGTGACTTGTGAATGGGAAATATAGACAGTATACTGTCTATAGAAGGTATTTTATGTACTTTACCACAGAATGTGTACATTTTACACAATTTAGCCTTGAAGCTTGTGAAAGGATGAAATGGTAAATTTCTGTAGTAAAGTGTGCTTTTTTGTGTTACTGTTGGAATTTCTACCATTTTGAACCAGTCTGGCCTCTTTACCCAGAACACTGATGCTCACTTGATATTTTCTCTTTTTCAAAGAATTCTCTGTAAAACCCAAAGATGACTCTCAAATACTCAGACCGGCCATGTCACATTTAAAGCCCCTAAATCAATGTAAATCAAACCAGCTATGTTTGAGCAATAGCAGGTTGCCTTGCTTTGCAATGCACTGAGTTACTGCCGTGTAATTGGCCGATTAGATATTTGTCTTAACAAGCAGTTTGAAATGTGTACCTAAAAAAGTGGCTGGTGATTTGAGTTTGTATGTTCTCCCCATGTCTGAACAGGTTTCCTCTGGTTAGCTTGTCTTTCTTCTACAACCTAAATGCAGAGTGGGTTAGGTTACCCCAGAGACTCTATGTTGGCATCCTGTTCAGAATGTAGCCTGCCCTCATTTTTGCCCAATGCCCAATGGCATCTGGAAAAGGCTCCAGCTCCCCCAACAATCCTCAAAGGATGATAAATAATATAAATTCATTAAGTAATTTTGAGGAAAAACCCAACACTTCATTCCTATTTTTGTATATATCCAGTATCCAATGTGGCCTTCAGCAACAATATAGTTGCTGTGCATATCTGTGCATATCTCAGAAATGTGATCTCCGACAACTTGCACACCTTTTAATTATTGTACGATAACAATAGGCAGCAATGTCATGATCATATTTTCTTGGGTTATACCTGCAGACGAGCTGCTCCTGGCCATTCGGCTCTAATTACAGTGTGGTGGAGGCCACTATAGAGAACACAAGTCAGTGTGGACACAAGTGCTTAATAAGAAATTACTGTGAGGGGCCTGAAGGCATCAGGCTCTCTGCAGGGAACCTGCACCACTTAACCTGGATACATGCTTACAAAGATCCCTCCAATCAGGCACAGACGAGGAACACTTGTTATGTTGTGGGGGGGGGGGGGGGGGGGTAAAAAAAACAGAAAAGATCAGGTGAGCAGTTTGGCTGCTGAATTAACGGTAGTCTAAATCTTAATGCATGAATTAAAAAATATATATATATATATATATCACATATATATCACATATATATATATATATATATATATATATATCACACCTTACCCCCATAAATCAGCAGCTCCTCAATCATCACAGACAGGAGGTGGGGGGTCGTTGGAGGACATCTAAAGAAAGAGAGAGAGAGAGAGAGAGAGAGAGAGAAAGAGGCCTTGAGAATAAAAAGAGGTCTTGCTGGGCCCAACTGGCCATGTAAAGAGCCGGACCGCCCTGCCTGTCAGATGGCCGATGGCTAGAGGAGTGAGAGCCGCTGTTCTCTCCATAGATAATCCTTCCCGCACACAGCAGGAGCAGGGGAGCAGTGAGAGTCTGTTAAAGAGAGCCACTGTCGATGGATATCTGAGTGCATTTATCTGTTCTCAATGAGCGATAATTAGTGGCCCACTGAGCTGGAACGTGAGCACAAGGGAGCTAAAAAGATTTTAATGCGACCGTGGCTTATATAAAAATAAAAAATGGTGAGAATAGGGCCGGGCAGAATATATATCTTTTTAATCTCAATGTAACACAGGTTTACTATATATCACTATAATGTTTATGCTCCGGGCAGATACACTTTGAGGCATAAGTCATTGCAATTAAATGTTTTGCCTCAATTTTTGAAAATGTTTTTGTTCAACATCATCATCAACATGAGTAAGTGTTTATTGTTTTTATTTAACTTTCACTTTGGACACTCGGGACTTGATCTTTAATTATCTGTCATTTTAAGAGGCAATAATTTTGTCTGACAATAGGGACATTTGCAATGTCACAGTAATACATTATAAAAAGAGAAAACGCATTATAAATATCAAACATAAAAATACAGAGAAATATTGAATATTAGAGGTAATAAAAGAAATAATAATATATGATATAATCAGTGTTTAATTCAAATGTTGACAACACAAGTTGTTATTTGTAGAGTGGAGAGATTTTATTCTAATAATTAGTGGAATAATTATTGTGATAAAAATAAAATCTGGCCTCATCAACCTCATCGATCAGGTGACAATGATATACAGGTTTTGAATCAAATGTTTTTTATACAATTTTTTTGACATATACAGTGTATCTGCAAACTCACACACGTTGACTTTGTTGGTTTATGTGTGTGTGTTATCTTGCCTCAGGGTTCTGACACACACACACACACACACACACACACACACACAGCCTTTGGCAGTGATCTGACTCTACATGAATATGAATGAGGAAGAAACACACAGGGGAGAGTCAGGGAATCTGATGACAGTGCAAGAAAAGAGCAGCATATCTGCAGGGATGTGTGAGTTCTCAGCCCTGCCAGTGATATGATAAAGTGGCCGAATTTGAATATATATATATACATATGTGTGTGTGCCTTGGAGTGTGTCCCATCAGATGGATATGAATAATGTATTGATAGCCAGCCCCCTGTGGTATAGTCCACCCCGATCTCATCTGTGTGTGTTGTGTTTAGCCTGCCCAGCTGGCAGGGTCACAGGGGACGCACGCACACACACATTATGTCACAGTCCCAGGAGAGGTGTGGGTGCATGTTCGCTTTTCATCATCAATCAACAGAGCAAACTGTTTAACAACAACAATGAGGCAGTTAAGAGGCCCCTCGGCTCATGCCAGAAGTGGTGATAATTACCTAAACATGAAGTTGTCAGTCTTCTCCCTCTTCAGCCTCTTGCTGCATCTGCCCCTTTCGATTGTGCTCCGAGTCAAGCGTGACTCACTCAGAGGCGAGACAGACAGTAATTGGCTAGATTGATTTTTAAAAGCGTATTCAATTGACCTGCACCGTGTTGATATGGTGCATTCTCTTTCAGCTTGATAAATGCTTCAGTAACTTCCCTAATGCTCTCAGATTCGCTTTCCCTGAAGAAAGTCTTCGTTCCTCACTTCACACATTTAGTGTTTTGTTTTTTCTGCTAAAGAGACTGTCAAACACGCCTCCTGTCAAGGTGTCAGCAGCTCCATAAAGAGGCCAAAATGCCACACACTGCCTGTGCTGTCTGCACTCGTATTGCATGCATTTACTTATCTTTCATCTTCAGCAAAGTATAAGATGTTTTCTTTGTCCACCTCAGTACTTTCACCACCAAGTTTGTGAGTGGACAGAAATTCACAAAAGACTATGTTTGACAGATTAAATGCTTGATGAAAACATTTATGAGGTAATTTATGAAGTAAAATGAAAGACTGGGCTTCGCCTGCACTCATGTTAGTCATGAATTATGCTTAAACTGCAAAATACGATACTCACTCTTTCCTTCTTTAATATTCTTGTATTAATTGTATTAGTGTAAAGTGTATTAATTATCAGTTTTATAGTATTATACTTTAAAACCTAAAGGTAACAAACACCTTTGCCTAAAGATGTTTTTCATAATTATAATTTTGTTTATTTATTTTTTGGGGGGGAGGCAGTGAACATATTAGAGCCCTAAAAATGTAATATTGCCAGTACACATCCAGCAGACACAAGTGACATTAACCTCGATTCCCCCCCTACAGCTCTGATGTAATACACACCACCTCCTCGGGGAGCCGTGTGAGTCTTTAGCTGCTAAATGCTCCATTACATGCACCAGCTGGTCGTCGCCTCTCTGCTGTTTAGTTGGTGAACAAGCTGCATCGATTGTTTTGATGAAAACTTTTTTTTTTTTTTAGAGAAGCTACAGGTCTTAAAACAAACGGGTCTTCAAGATGCTAAAATGCTCTGTGTCGTCTGTTGCAAATATAAATAGATTAAGTCATACATGTGAGAAGGGGCTTGATTTGAAAGGTTTGTTTAAGATGTTGAGCATATAATATTTTACAAAGAAACTGTCAGGAGAAATTTTGGCAATTATTGGGTTATGTTATATCTCACCGGGTTTAATCCCTGGATTGGCATGAAGAAGCATGAATGAACAGCACATACTGTTCTTTAATAGTTATGACTGAAGTGACCACTGACTGTTCCTCATGTTTGTTCACTAGTTCATTACTCGCAGATAGTTTAAATACAGAGGCTGTATTGCCTGTGTGTGTTTTTATTTTAGTGTTATTTTTTTCTATTTCTGACACACTTTTTAGTTTTGGTTTGTCTGACCTCTGCCCTTAGCAGCAGCAGCCTGACATTGATTTCTGCTTTCTCCTGGTCCCACCAAGTGTCAGCTACAGTCAACATAATTTGCTGTTTTAATAGTGTAAGTGATCCACTGGGGAGGTGGAGGAAGAGTCTTGGAGGTGAAAGTTGTAGTGATGGCAGTATGTGGCAGTTGCAACCTAACTTCCAACTGAAAATGCATGTGAGCGCTGATGGTTTGGGGAAAAGTAATATTAATAATTTATTTACAGCAGCGCATGGATGATAATTTTGCAATTTTGCTTTCTGCTTTCTGTTTTAGTGCTGAGCAGGCTTGCAAAAAAAAAAAAGGGCAGACTTCAGAAACACACTCTCACAGAGACGCATAGCCTTGAAACACACAAACAAATCCATGATATTGATCAGTGTGTTTCATATTGGATGCTGTAATCCATCAAGCTAACAGAGTAGGATAGGCCTAATTTATATCATCTGAAAGGTGTAATCAAAGATGAATGAACCCCAGCATGATAGAAATGTGCGCTGGATCATAATTTCTACCACTGTCAGCAATGGACGGAATGGATAAGTACAAGAGCCTCTGTATTATAAATAAACACAAGAGCCCAGCCTGCATGTATGACAGAGGCCAACTCTAAATACAAATGTTTTGGTAACATTTTACATTACAGTACAGTTACATCATGCTAATATAATGGTATTAATTTGTAATAAGGAAGTTATTATAGTATATTGATATTATATTAATGCCATCATATCGCTAAAGCAATTCCCAGCTTGGTAATAATAATAACAGTAGTGGTAAAAGATGATAATGTTACAGCAACATTGTTATTTCCAAAGTAATATCCAGGTAACGGCATGTTAAGGAGAATTTCTATCATCAGTGTAATACCTTCACATGTAAATGTTTGTGAATCATGACCATATCATAAATAATAACCATATCATAAAGTTGAAATGTATCTCTTTTTCCTTATGTCCCACACAGTTTTCCATTTTTATTACTAAGCTATTACTTTGTGACTGCTTTGGAAATAAGATGATATTACCATATTTATTATCAGTTTTCCTCTGTGTGTGCATGGGTTTTCTCCAGGTACATTTACCTCCCACAGCCCAAAAACATGCTGAGGTTAATTGGACATTCTAAAATTGATTGTAGGTGTCAGCTGAGAGTATATGCTAACTTGTTTGCCCTGTGATGTGATATGTCCAGGGTGTTTTTGCCTTTTGCCCTATGTCAGCTGGGATTGGCTGCAGAATAAAGTGGTACACAATGAATGAATGAATAAATGAATAGATGTGGATCTTTTCATCACACACTCACTCATTTTCTACTGCTTTATCCTCCACATGAGGCTTGTGGGGGGGCGCTGGTGCCTAACTCCAGCTGACATAGGACGAGAGGCGGGGTACACCCTGGACGGGTCGCCAGTCCATCACAGGGCCACATAGAGACAAGCAACCATTCACTCTCACATTCATACCTACGGGCAATTTAGAGTGTCCAATTAGCCTAGTCCCCAAATCTGCATGTTTTTGGACTGTGGGAGGAAACTGGAGTACCCGGTGAGAACCCACGCACACACCGGGAGAACATGCCAACTCCATGCAGAAGGGCCCTTGTTTGGACCAGGTCATGAACCTGGAACTTCTTGCTGCAAAGGCAAGAAAAAAAAAAAAAAAGACACTTTGGTTCACCATAGTCAAAAATTGTCGCATACAATAACATTAGGCATGTACAGCCATTAGTTATGAGTGCCTTCAGAAGATAAAATGTCAGCAGTAGGTTTGTCCATTGTACAGTAGGAAGGCTCATGTACATGTGATGGTGCAGGCTGACCCCGAGGTAAAGGATGGCAGTGAAGGAGAAGCAGCTTGGGGGGGGGGGGGGGTGGTTAGG